>CABFOW010006534.1:10455-31269 GCA_902141385.1 Timema californicum | reverse complement strand
CCTATTCCATTAGCGTAATTAGTACTTAAAGCGTATAACCCGAACGGGTAGTAAGACGCGGTGCTAAATAATATTATTATTAATAAGATGCGTTGCTTAAAAAAAAAGAAAATAGGTGGCGCTAAGAAAATAAAAATCCCTTGTGAACCAATGAATGAAAGCTAAATGGACATCCCGACATCCCAACTATTATTACTAAGTGGATGTATGACCGGATGTATGTTATGTATCCACACAAACATTGAGAGGATGTCGCTCATATCAGTTGATCAAACCATATCAATCAACCGCGGGGAAGCAGTCACTAACGACACAGACATTTCGTTGTGAACAAATGAACGTCACGATATCGTTAACTTTTAGTTGTAACTTGTATGTATTAGTGACCACATGTGTCCTATAATCACGTGTATCCTCTAACCACAGATATCCTCTAGCCATATGAAATCTCTTACCAAATGTAGAAATTATATATTACGAGTAAATCAAACATTAATATTCTACACCTCTGACAAGACATCTTGTGAATGTGTGGGAATGCCAGGCCTCCACCGTGGTTCGGATTCCACGTTAAACTGTAGGTCCTCCATTTCATCTNCACAGATATCCTCTAGCCATATGAAATCTCTTACCAAATGTAGAAATTATATATTACGTGTAAATCAAACATTAATATTCTACACCTCTGACAAGACATCTTGTGAATGTGTGGGAATGCCAGGCCTCCACCGTGGTTCGGATTCCACGTTAAACTGTAGGTCCTCCATTTCATCTCACAATCACCCTACCACTAGACATTAGCGTAAGTGCGTATAACCCGAACGGGTAGTAAGACGCGGTGCTAATAATAGTAACTAATATTCTAAGATCCGCTTCACTGGCTGCATGATCTAAGGTGCTACTCTCGCAGTAGATTAGACTTTCAATGACGGGCGGATAGAGGTTAGAATCGGTCGGGTGTACTGAGGGTGGTTTTTCCACTCTCCTTCCACGCAAATATGTGTACACTTCCTACTAACATAACCTTCCTAATCCTTAAAACCATTAGCGTAATTAGTACATAAGCGTACTACCCGAACGTGTAGTAAGACGCGGTGCTAAGAAATATTCTAGGACGCAGGAGAACCTAAACATGTATCTAACATAATTACTACATACGTCATGAATGTCACTCATATCAGGCTAAATCACACAAGACTCGGAGTCAAATGTTGCACTCTAAGAGTTAAAATACTCTGGAAGAATTCCATCAATAAAATCTGTACTTTTTTACAAGATGTTTATATTTTCAGAAAAAATCAAATACTCGGTTCTGTCATTAAACTATTCCGATTCTTACGGAAATAAAATAAGACAAACTTGTGTAGATTATTTCTTTGACCTACCCCAAATGAAACTAATTATATTATTATATGATGGCTTAGGAGGTAAGTTCTCGTCACATGACCCTGTGTTCGCGAGTTTAAACACGGCCGGTGTCGACAGAGCTTTGAAAACTCGTAGCACAACTTCCTTCGGATGTTAACTCGGTCGCTCTCTCGAGTCGATTGTGGCATGTAAAATATACCTTCTGGAAGGTATTAGATACCTGTCCAACAAAATCAACCACATCTTACTACCCGTCAAGATTATACATATACTTACTAATTACTTTAATGTGTTAGGTATCAGAAGGGTTGAACTTAGAGGAAGTGAGCACGCATTTTCGTGGGGAGAGAGATAGTGGGAAACTTTTTTTTTAAACTTCAGTACACTCAACTGGGATTCGAACCTCGATTTCCTCGTCACCAGCAGTCCAGTCTGTTGCGGGGGTAGCACGTTAGTTCTAAGAGAATTGGTCAAGAGGTTCAGGTTTATAAGACATACATACATATATATATACACATATACATATATAGATACATACATACATAAATACATGCAGATATACATACATGCAGATATACATACATACATACAGATATACATACATACATACATAAATACATGCAGACATACATACATGCAGATATACATACATACATACATACATACATACATACATACATACATGCAGACATACATACATACATACATGCTGACATACATAACATATATAAATACATACATAAATACATGCAGACAGACATACATACATATATACATATATACATACATACATACAGATATACATACATACATATATACATACATACATAAATACATGCAGACATACATACATACATACATACATACATACATACATGCAGACATACATAACATACATAACACACATAACATATATACATACATACATACTTGCAGACATACATACATACATGCAGACATACATGCAGACATACATAACATACATAACATACATAACACACATAACATATATACATACATACATACTTGCAGACATACATACATGCAGACATACATAACATACATAACATACATAACACACATAACATATATACATACACACATACTTGCAGACATACATACATAACACACATAACATATATACATACATACATACTTGCAGACATACATACATGCAGACATACATACATAACATACATAGCATATATACATAATTACATACATACAATTTTAAGTAGGCCTATTTTAGTATGGGATGTCGGGCCGCACTGAACATACTTGGGGGCCACAGGTTGCACAATGGACATGCCTGCCTTAGACCGTACGGCCACCGAAGCAGGTACTTCCTTGGTACATGTACATACTTTATCCCAGATGGTGTGAGTGGATGACACTAACCAGCCGATAGGGTTGAATACATATCAGGACGAACCTTAGGTCTGTAGACGCAATATTATTATAAATATATATATATANTCCGGTTGTAATTAAATCCCCTCAAACAAAACTGTGTCCGGTTTGAACGATTGTTACTGCCCACACTCGCCCCTCCCACTGCTGTTAGTTTTGTTTCACGGTCCAAACTGTATCTCTCGTTATGAACATTATGTTTTTATGTATTATATTTCCTAAAACCTTCCTAACCTACCCCCTAACCCCCTCCCCCCACAACCGACCAACCAAACCCTTTTGTTGTTCGTAAATACAATAGGGTAATAAATTACGTTATTCTGCCAGTGTGTTGGTAATATTGATGGGCCCGTTGTTGCTATCACAACAAGAGGGGGTGACAGGGGTGGGGGGTAGTTTTTTATATAGTATATATATATATAAACTAGTAGCGGTGGTTGGCGGCGCAAGGGAGTGTCCATTGTGATTGATGTACTAGATACTCCTAGATGATGCACACACGCATCGCATGGTGGTAGATATGTGACGAACATAATGATCATGTGCGATTGAGAGGGAGGGAGGGGTACGAGGGGGGGGGGGTTGTATCGCCGACTGCGTCTGTGATCACAGTTCCGACTGAACTGCCGCCAACTAGCGACCTATGCGGTTAGCTATACAAAGGTTACCATCGTTGCGAACATAAAATACGCTAACGTCGGCGACAAGGGGAATGGAGACGGTAAGAAATAATGTGTACAGTAGCCCCACGGCTTATTTGGTGCTGACTGACAGCTTTGAAAAGTTACCAGACCAAATTATGTATCCCTACGCCGAACCATATGATCTGAAACAACATGTGTTTAGCAGCTGTCACTTCTGAGAGTAAAAATTTATGTATATACCTAAATGTTGACTGTCAGAAGTCAGCTGTCAGTCAGCACCAAAGAAGCCGTGAGGCTACTGTAGCACTTTTCATTGACTCGTACTGAACGTGTTATGGATAAGGAAGGTTGGATTTAGAGAAAGTGTACCCGCATTAGCGTGGAGGGACAATTTTAGGGGGAAATCAGCCTCGGGATACCCGACCCGACAGGGATTCAAATCACCCGCTTTGGTGGACGCATGGTCTAAGGTTCTACTCCCGTGTCAGACTAGACTGTCGATGACGGGGAGATCAAGGTTCGAATCTAGACTGGGTGTACCGAGGGTGATTTTTTCCTAAATAGTTTTCTAGTCTCCCTCTATGCAAATTTGGGTACACTTCCTCTAAATTCGATCATACTAGTCCCTAACATATTAGTGTACTTAGTATATAGTCACCCGCCTCGGTGACGTAGTTGGCTAACGCGCTAGTCGTGTTGAGCTCGACTGCTGAGGACAGGGAGATCGAGGTTCGAATCTCGGTCGGGGGAACTGGGGGCGGTTTTCCCTAAATGGTTTTCCATTCTCACTCAACGCAAATGCGGGTTACACTTCCTCTAATTCAACCTTCCCAATTCCTAATCCATTAGAATAATTAGTACTTAAAGCGTATAACCCGAGCGGGTAGTAAGACGTGTTAAAGAAAATATTCACATCCCGTTCTTTCCGTCACCGGCAGTCCGGTCTTACGCGAGTGTGACGTGCTATACCGCGTGACCAACGATGCACGTAGCAATCATTCAATTGGCGGACTGTCAAGTAAACAGCCGCCCGCCTTGTAAGCCACAGGAGCAGTTCCTTTGGAAAGGTCCGCGCCAGTCTTGCCACTGAATCCCTCTCCTGGCTTCCATTTGAATTCTCCAATAAATCTGTTCAGTTTTGGTTTCTCCCCCTCCCCCTGCTCTCTAGTCAGTAGCCGGGGGATGTGGGGAGGGGGGGTGGAGAAGGAGGGCTCCGTTGGGAAAAGGGGAGGGAGGATATAGCTAGGAAATTTATTTCTCAGAGGAAATGTCTATTTTCCGCATTTATTCCTGCTCTAGGAAATAGAAAAGTATTGAAAACCGTGTAGGTAATGTAAATCGACAAGACTCCGCGAGTGAACGTTCGTGTGTGCGGTCCGAGTTCGACTTCGGGGAGAATCTGTTGGTGGGCCGAAGATGAACTTAGTAAATAGATAGATACTGGGTGACCTGGTGGTCTAGGGGTAAGGTGTTGGACTTCTGTGCTGGGGTCCGGGGTTCGATCCTCTGTCCGGCACAGATTTATCTGATCACCAAACCCTTCCTTCACCTCTGACAAGACTTGTATTAATCACAGATTGTGAATGTGGGGAATGCCAGGCCTCCACCGTGGTTCGGATTCCACGTTAAACTGTAGGTCCTCCATTTCGTCTCACAATCACCCTACTACCATTACACATTAGCGTAAGTGCGTATAACCCGAACGGGTAGTAAGACGCGGTGCTAATAATAATAATCATCACCACCATCACTATCATCACCACCACCATCATCACCATCATATCATCACCATCACCATCTCACCATCATCATCATCATCACCATCATCACCATCTCACCACCATCATCACCATCTCACCATCACCACCACCATCACCACCACCACCATCACCTCACCACCATCATCACCATCTCACCACCATCAACATCATCACCATCTCACCATCATCATCATCACCACCACCACCATCATCATCACCATAATCATCACCATCATCACCATTTCACCATCACCACCATCATCACCATCTCACCACCACCATCATCATCACCATCAACATCATCACCATCTCACCATCATCATCACCACCATCATCACCATCATATCATCACCATCACCATCTCACCACCATCATCACCATCACACCACCATCATCATCACCATCATCACCATTTCACCATCACCACCATCATCACCATCTCACCACCACCATCATCATCACCATCAACATCACCATTTCACCATCACCACCATCATCACCATCTCACCACCACCATCATCATCACCATCATCACCATTTCACCACACCATCATCACCACCATCACCACCACCATCACCACCACCATCTTCATCACCATCTCACCACCACCATCACCATCATATCACCACCATCATTACCTTCATCACCATCATCACCACCATCATCATCACCATCTCACCACCATCACCATCACCACCATCATCATCAACATCACCACCACCATCATCACCATCTCACCATCATCACCATCTCACCATCATCACCACCATCATCATCATCACCACCATCATCATCACCATCTCACCACCACCATCACCATCATATCACCACCATCATTACCTTCATCACCATCATCACCACCATCATCATCACCATCTCACCACCATCACCATCATCACCATCATCACCATCATCACCACCACCATCATCACCATTTCACCACACCATCTCACCACCATTTCACCATCATCTCACCACCATCCTCATCCTCAAAGATAGATACCGTCTGTCCATTCATTGACATTTTGTTGCAGGTGTTTTCCGAACCCGGGGTCATGACTTGTAACACACCTGCTCCAGTGGTCTAAAGGGAGCGTTTTTCAACCAGTGTCCCACGGCACACTAATGTGCCACGAAGGTTCGGCAGGTGTGCCGCGTCAATTTGGGGGTGAGATCAAATATAAGTGAGAAATAGAAACCAATATCTTTTAAATAGACGATAAACCTTTTTTATAGTAAAACAATCACTATAATTTTAGCTATTGAAGTTGTAAACGGAATATTAATACTCGGTTTTTTTAGTTATAAAATATATTCTTTTGAAACTGAGTGTTCCTTGACAATGTTAGTGCCTTTACTCAGTGTGCCGTGAGTTGAAAAAGGTTGAGAATCGCTGCTTTGAGGCGTAATTCTCGCAATAGATTAGACTGCCGATTATGGGAATATCGGGGGATTGAATCCTGGCCGGGTGTACTAAAAGGTAGTTTTTCCTAGATAGTTTTCCACTCTCCATCCTTGCAAATGTGGGTACGCTTCATCTAAATCCAATCTTCCTCAACCATAACACATTAGCTAAATTAGTACATATTCATAGAGCCTTAACCGGAAGTGAAAGGTGGTGCTAAAAATATTAAAACTTTATAATACATTAAGTTAGTTTTAGTGTAAAAATGATCGTCCACTAATCCTTCGTGAAGGAATAACTCGAAGTATTTTCACTTTATTTCAAATTATAGTGTTTAAAGTATTTGTACAAAAAAAGGGCAGTAGCCAATATAATTTTAATTACACTAAAGTCACAACTATCCGGCCTAAAGTGTAGGCAGTCCGGGCCGGATAACGGAAAAGCCGGATAATACGTAGCTCGAGCATAAATAGCTTTCAGTATTGATTTGTCTAGTTCTTTCTAGATTTTTACAGAACATTCAAATTTGTTTTAATAGAATGGTACTGTATCAAATTAATAAATCCTTTAGGACCCGCCTCGGTGGCGTAGTTGGCTAACGCGCTAGTCGTGTTGAGCTCGACTGTTGAGGATGGGGAGATCGAGGTTCGAATCTCGGTCGGGTGAACTGGGGGCGGTTTTCCCTAAATGGTTTTCCATTCTCCCTCCACGCAAATGCGGGTTCACTTCCTATAATTCAACCTTCCCAATTCCTAATCCATTGGCGTAATTAGTACTTAAAACGTATAACCCTAACGGGTAGTAAGACGCGGTGCTAAATATTATTATTATTATAAGTTTGTTTAGTTTAAAACGCAATTGCTAACGCCGAGAACAGGACGAATAATACGGAGGTCCGGATGATTGAAGGCCGGATAATCGCGACTCTAATGTATTGTAAAAAATAAATATAAATAAGACTCCAAGGCTGTTTCACATCCATCTTTTGTTTTCGGAGAGCTTTCTTAAAGTAAGAGATGGATGGCAGAGGTAGTCACAAAGAGAATAGTAATAATAATAAAATAATTGTGTCTCTTGTGTAGCGTTTTTTAACCGATGTACCGCGTGAGCTTAGCCAAAGAAATAATGATTTGAGAAAAAAAAAATGAGAAATGAAAATAAATATTTTTAAATCCATGATCGACTTTTTTTTTAAATAATACGATTATTAAAATTTTAGCTGTTGAACTATTAAACGCAATCTTAATATTAGGATTTTTAAATGATAAAAAACTCTCCCTAAAAAACTGATGGTATGGCCTGATAGTGTACAGTGTGTGTAAAAAGGTTGAAAATCACTGTCACAACTATGAAATAGTTATCAGTGATATTCTACGATGGTTTCAAATATTGGAGGTTTTTCTTTAAACAAAGTCTTTGGAAGTTTTTCTTTAAATTTACAAAATACTCTCTGGGGTGGATTTCTATCTCATCGTTCCACGTTCTTTAACCGACTTTTTCACCCTCTTGTTTAGTCTGAAAGTGAATACGAGCTATACCTTGTTTTTCTCACGAATGGACATTTGAAGCATTTATTTTTTTTATTTTAGAAAATACAAACATATTGTTTTGCGATCAACATTGATAATATTTTACTATATCTGTGCTGTTTTATAGCTATCTATCTATTAAAAGTCACATTTTTTTTATCATCAAGTGTTATTACCTGTTCAAGTTATACACTTATGTAATAATAACTCGAGTGACCTGGCGGTCTAGGGGTAAGGTGTTGGACTTCTGTGCTGGGGGTCCGGGGTTCAATCCTTGGTCCCGACACAGATTTATCTGATCACCAAACCCTTCCTTCACCTCTGACAAGACATCTTGTGAATGTGGGGAATGCCAGGCCTCCACCGTGGTTCGGATTCCACGTTAAACTGTAGGTCCTCCATTTCATCTCACAATCACCCTNACCAAACCCTTCCTTCACCTCTGACAAGACATCTTGTGAATGTGAGGAATGCCAGGCCTCCACCGTGGTTCGGATTCCACGTTAAACTGTAGGTCCTCCATTTCATCTCACAATCACCCTACCATTACACATTAGCGTAAGTGCGTATAACCCGAACGGGTAGTAAGATGCGGTGCTAATAATAATAATAATAATCTCAAATATACTAGGGATAAGAAAGGTCGAATTTAGATTAAGTGTACCAGCATTTGCGTGAAAGGAGAGTAGGGGGGGCAACCACTCTCGGTACACCCAACTGGGATTAGAACCCTTACCTCCCTTTCATCGACAGTCTAGTCCATTGCAGATCCAATGACTTGACGTATAAATACGTGAAATTAGATCTAGTAAAAAAAACATTTTTTTTAGCTCTCAAATATGTCCAATCGTAATAAAACTACGGTTCAGGTTTAATCTGATAGGTGTAACATACCTTTTGTTAGATTCCGGTTGCGCCTGCCAGTTTAGGCTACACAAATGACACAAACACACCACACACGACACAAACTAGAACAACAACTTGTCCTCGTAACAAAGAAATATCGCCACAGAATGGCCAAGGGGGTAAATATTAGTAATTCACCGGTTCAACGTTTAAACAACTATCAGAGCTATTAATAGTTATGATTAATGTTAATGTTAATGTTTAAAGTGGCCTATAAGTTGATATTCTATGAACCCCATAACTTACATAGTAATTAATGTTTTATATAACAATTTAAATTAAATTATATATATATTCGCTTAAATTAAAACGTGTTTTCAACTTGTTTTGTCCCCACGTTTGTTTTTGTATAAGGGACTAACATTCTGTTTGTAAGTCATCACATTCAATAGGCTCGATCTTAATTTGTATTCGACTGGTCCTTGATGTGCGGGGGAGGGCGGGGGTGGTCGGTGAAGCGTCGCCCCCTTTTATCGGAAGAAGACGCGTCTCACGAGGTTTCACGGACAAGAACTGACGCCTACTATCGCCTCGGGAGAGCGTCTCCACTACCAGCACAGCGCAATACTCGCGCCAAACTAGTCCCCCCTTTACTCCCCCAACGCGCGACGGTCGCTGACGGCGGCGTGTCCCGACGATGGCCGAGCGGGGGCGGAAACGTACGAAGTTTTCTTACGAGAGAACAATCGGTTGAATACTTTCATGCTGGCGATGTGAATGACTGGCACAGTGAAAGTTGTACTGAGAGAACTGATAGTTACTGGAGTAATGTTACTGTGGACTGGTGGTTACTTGAGAAATGTTACTGTGGACTGGTGGATACTGGAGAAATGTTACTGTGGACTGGTGGTTACTGGAGTAATGTTACTGTGGACTGGTGGTTACTTGAGAAATGTTACTGTGGACTGGTGGATACTGTAAAAATGTTACTGGAGTAATGTTACTGTGGGCTGGTGGTTACTGGAGTAATGTTATTGTACACTACTAGCAGGTATTTTTTATAGCACCACGTCTAAATATCCATTCAGGTTGTGCACTTATGTACTAATTATTACTCTAATGAGCTAGGGATGAGGAAGGTTTAATTTAGAGGAAGTGTACCCTCATTTGCGGGGAGGTAGTGGAAAACTATTTAGTAAAACTGCCTTCAATACACCCAACCAATATTTAACTACGATCTACCCCCCCCCCCTGCACCACATACCCCATGCCCATAGGCAGTCTAATCTATTACAAGAGTGATGCCTTAGACTATACAGCCATTGAAGAAGGTTTGTTTTAGTTACTAATTTTTAACTTCCATGGCTTTTAACGGATTCATTTGAGTGGTAGGGATTGGTAAGCTTGTTTCTAGAAAGTGCACACACATTAGGGGGAAAATAGGCGACGGTAGATTCGCAGATAGCTAAATAATCACATTTTGAAAAATTACTACCGCCCTTTTCGGCCACCATGCTTCTAACTTCAAATTCCCTTTCATCAGGAAATGTAATCTATTGATAAATTGACGCGTTATACTGTGTGACCACCGGTGTGTGTTCTAGGAGGATAGACCTAATTTCATTCTTATGATAGGGACGGAATCATCGGCCTACATGTTAACAGTTATACCATTTCCTTGCGAGTATTCTTGCACCACTTCACGACAGGACATCTTTGAATTGTCTCTGACCTCGCATACACTTCACGACAGGACAAGTCTAACTGTCTTGTGAACTCCCATCCACTTCACGACAGGACAAGTTTAACTATCTGTGAACTCCCATACACTTCACGACAGGACAAGTTTAACTGTCTGTGAACTCTTATGTAGGCAATAGCGGATACGTTTGTCCAATGATAACGCAATCCTTGCCATTGATAGTGGATACGTTTGTCCAATGATAACGCAATCCTTGCCATTGATAATTGGATACGTTTGTCCAATGATAACGCAATCCTTGCCATTGATAGCGGATACGTTTGTCCAATGATAACGCAATCCTTGCCATAAATAACGGATACGTTTGTCCAATGATAACGCAATACTTGCCATTGATAGCGGATACGTTTGTCCAATGATAACGCAATCCTTGCCATTGGTAGCGGATACGTTTGTTCAATGATAACGCAATCCTTGCCATTGGTAGCGGATACGTTTGTCCAATGATAGCGCAATCCTTGCCATTGATAGCGGATACGTTTGTCCAATGATAACGCAATCCTTGCCATAGATAGCGGATAAGTTTTTCCAATGATAACGCAATCCTTGCCATTGGTAGCGGATACGTTTGTCCAATGATAACGCAATCCTTGCCATTGATAGCGGATACGTTTGTCCAATGATAACGCAATCCTTGCCATTGATAGCGGATACGTTTGTCCAATGATAACGCTCTTGGCGGGAAGTCGAAAAGGGCTCAGCGAAGATTGGCTGCTTGCTTGCTCAGTTACTTTCTTTGGCTAAGTTATTCGTAAAACAAGTGTCAGGACGATATTGAAAACTTAAAACACACTCTAGGTACACAAAATAGTTCTCCTAGTTGGTTCGTTTAACTGGATAAATCCTTTAGGAATGTAGTAAATTTTCCTTTGTAGAAATGTAGATCAACTTGTTAACACTAGAGACGTACAACCGTTGGGTAGACTCCTCCCTCCCACCGTATCCTACAGGAGCTCCCTAATTACGTATTATTCCGGGCTTGTAATCCTTGTAAGTGAGTCAGGAGTAGCAACTCCAGTTGATAACCCTGGCACCGTCACTCCCTGGCAAATTACTCTCATTAGAAGCACGCAACTTAGAGTTACATCTTCCTGCCAAGTGCACACGGTGTTTCCGGTGGACTAAATACACCCCTGGGAGGTGCCGCGTACAATCTGGGGCAAGAGAACAGTGCTCCGGTCCGGGGGGCTGGCCTGGGGGGTAGAACATGTCCCAGAGAGGACTGGGGAGTAGAACATGTACCAGAGAGAACTGGTCTGGGGAGTAGAACATGTCCCAGAGAGGACTGGGGAGTAGAACATGTCCCAGAGAGGACTGGGGAGTAGAACATCTACCAGAGAGGACTGGGGAGTAGAACATCTACCAGAGAGGACTGGGGAGTAGAACATCTACCAGAGAGGACTGGTCTGGGGAGTAGAACATGTCCCAGAGAGGACTGGGCTGGTGGAGTAGAACATGTCCCAGAGAGGACTGGAGAGTAGAACATGTCCCAGAGAGGACTGGCCTGGTTAGTAGAACATGTACCAGAGAGGAATGGGGAGTAGAACATGTCCCAGAGAGGACTGGGGAATAGAACATGTCCCAGAGAGAACTGGTCTGGGGAGTAGAACATGTCCCAGAGAGGACTGGGGAATAGAACATGTCCCAGAGAGAACTGGTCTGGGGAGTAGAACATGTACCAGAGAGTATTGGGCTGGTGGAGTAGAACATGTACCAGAGAGGACTGGGGAGTATAACATGTAGCAGAGAGAACTGGGGAGTAGAACATGTCTCAGAGAGGACTGGGGAATAGAACATGTACCAGAGAGGACTGGGGAGTAGAACATGTCCCAGAGAGGACTGGTCTGGGGAGTAGAACATGTCCCAGAGAGAACTGGACTGGGGAGTAGAACATCTCCCAGAGAGGACTGGGGAGTAGAACATGTCCCAGAGAGGACTGGGGAGTAGAACATGTCCCAGAGAGGACTGGGGAGTAGAACATGTCCCAGAGAGGACTGGGGAGTAGAACATGTCCCAGAGAGGACTGGTCTGGGGAGTAGAACATCTACCAGAGAGGACTGGGGAATAGAACATGTACCAGATACGACTGGTCCGGGGAGTAGAACATGTCCCAGAGAGGACTGGGAAGTAGAACATCTACCAGAGAGGACTGGGGAGTAGAACATGTCCCAGAGAGGACTGGGGAGTAGAACATGTCCCAGAGAGGACTGGGGAGTAGAACATGTACCAGAGAGGACTGGGGAGTAGAACATGTCCCAGAGAGGACTGGTCTGGGGAGTAGAACATCTACCAGAGAGGACTGGGGGGTAGAACATGTCCCAGAGAGGACTGGGGAATAGAACATGTACCAGAGAGGACTGGCCTGGTTAGTAGAACATGTACCAGAGAGGACTGGTTAGTAGAACATAAATAGCTCTATATTCTCGGGAGAGGTTAATGGAGAAGGGCTAGCTCCAACTGCCGACAGCTCATCTGGTAGACCATTGTCACGTTAATCGTAAAGTCCAGTTTCATATTATTACCATAGCACAATTTTTACTGTAAAAGTTGTTCTGAATAAACTATATTATAGTTTTAACGTTTATCTCAATATGTGATAAACATTAACCGCCCCTTTACCAGATAATTTACACTAATCAACACTTAATCCAGACGTTGCACAGTATTGTGTGCGTTTATCTATCTATAGAATAAACACTAATGGTACGTAGCTCCGCACGGACTTTCTCACTCTCTAATTTGAGAGTGAAGACTTATTGTTTTTCAAAGAACGTTCTAGTTTTATGAACGTGAAATGAACTGGTCCAGCTCAACCTCGCTGGTCTTGGGGT
This sequence comes from Timema californicum, assembly GCA_902141385.1. Lineage (NCBI taxonomy): Eukaryota > Metazoa > Arthropoda > Insecta > Phasmatodea > Timematidae > Timema > Timema californicum. The sequence goes on along the minus strand of CABFOW010006534.1, from coordinate 17,713 downwards.
AAAGTTTTCGCCCTCAAGACCCAAAGTTCATGGGTTCAAACCAAGCTGGGTTTTTTTCTTGAGCGATACAAATCCGTAGCACAACTTCCTTCGGGGTAGAAGGGGGGGGGAGTAAAACCGTCGGTCCAATGTCGATTGTGGTATGTAAAATTACCCTGTATGAGAAAAATTACCTTTCTGGCGAGATTGGTTGGTCCTTTTCTCTCTCGCTCTGAGAAATATCTGTGTGCTGATAATAATCAGTATGTTCAAAAAGTGCAAGTTAAATATCTCAGTTAAATTTTAAAAAAAAACTGGACCTGGTTTGACAAATGATTATCAAAGATGAACTAGAACAATATTAACTCTGTGCTACAACAAAGATATCGGATCCTAACTGCCGCTATTTTGAATACAAATTGTTTAAACAATTAAACATTAATCAACGTCATGTATATTCTAAAAAAAAAACCTTTCATTTTAATTAATCCCAGGTAAATTGTTTGTGACAAGGTGGGGGGAGGGGGGTCAGTCAGCACCGCTAACAAATACCGGTATCTGTGATCGCGGTCAAGCAGATTAGTTAATTAATTAGCATAATAGGCCGAACTAGGATCGAACACGTAATTGGCTGTTGCTTTCATGGATTAGTTTTGTTTGAAAGGAGGAGGGGGGTGTATGGGAGAAAGGGGAGGGTTTGTTTTAAAAAAAAAGACAGGCTGCCTATTATCTATGGATAATGGCCGCGGGGTAGAGAGGTGAGATTTTAGTAGACCATCAAGTTTTGATGGTGAAACAAGATCCGAACAGCGGCAGGCAGGCCGGGGAACATTTACGAGGCCGCGGGAATCAATATTTTACGTCCGTTTTACGGCGGGATTATTAATAAATGTTAATGCCGTGTTTAAACGGGTTGCCGAGGAAATTGATGGGCTTATAATTTGAGACATTAAGACATTACTTGCAGTTGAATTCGTCGAAAGGTTTAATTAGGGACCAATCAAAGGTCTTTGAGGGGTAGGAAACCTGATTGTGTGTGGCCGGATGCAGGAGAGGCCGAATATTCCGATAATCTTCCCCCGGATGTTGCTGTTTCAGGCTTTATTAATAATCTGGAGCAATGATATCCTGCTTAACACACGCTGAGCCAGTGATAGTATACCTGCTTGCTTAGCCAGTGATAGTATACCTGCTTGCTTAGCCAGTGAAAGTACACCTGCTTACTGAGCCAGTGAAAGTATACCTGCTTGCTTAGCCAGTGATAGTATACCTGCTTACTGAGCCAGTGATAGTATACCTGCTTACTGAGCCAGTGATAGTATACCTGCTTACTGAGCCAGTGATAGTATACCTGCTTACTGAGCCAGTGATAGTATACCTGCTTACTGAGCTAGTGATATTATACTTATCAAACTCTAATACCCGCCTCGCTTGACTACTTTTGTCAGATTCTCTCTCACTATGAAGTTCTTTGTAATCTGATAACTAAAATAATCTCAAAATCTAGATATTTATTTGTGAGAGTCGATAATAAACTCAAAATGGTGCAACACGCCACTGATTTCAATAATTCGCATTACAAATAAACTATGATATAATGTTTTCAACACTTAACTGTCGCTGTACAAGTAACAAACACAATGCGCCAGAGTAGCAATGCTGTGATGGGATTGGCCTCATGCTATGGGCAACAACGTTAAGGTGGGGTCAAAAACTACTTCCATAGACATGGAACGTTTAAATCCTGGTCAGGTCGAGGTTCCTTAAGTCGCCGTAGGGTATAATTCGGCCAAGTGATTCTACTTTTATTTTAAAGCGCAGTCAGAGATTAGAGGTCGTCTATAAACCAGGTAACGCTTTTTGCTTACCTTTGTAGCCTACCCCCCCCCCCCCCCACTTCTCAACCTGTGTTACGTAACTTTTATCACCAAGAATAAACGTAATTTTTTTTCATAGGGAAGTTTTGTGATACTAAGGGAGGGATTCAGATTTAATATTTATAAAAATCCATTTTAAATCCTGATTATAAATTATTTCAGAGAATATTATTATCTATACAGAGATAAAGACGTCAAGCTCTAATTCGTCAGGTTCATGAGGAAAACCATCTGCCATATTTATGTTATGGATGTCAGGTTCGCGATCTGAGTAAGAGCAGACCCACTACTATGTGCCGACTAGGAGGGCCCTTTTCTGTAGTGGCGCTAAATGATGAGTGTCCACATACGATGCTTGACGCTGGGGGAAGACATCTTTTTTAATATCGTGCACTTTTTATGATAGTGTAGGTGACCTGGTGGTCTAGGGGTAAGGTGTCAGACTTCTATACTGGCAGCCGGGGTTCAATCCTCGGTCCCGGCACAGATTTATCTGATTACCAAACCCTTCCTTCACCTCTGACAATACATCTTGTGAATGTGGGGAATGCCAGGCCTCCACCGTGGTTCGGATCCCACGTTAAACTGTAGGTCCTTCATTTCATCTCACAATCACCCTACCATTATACATTAGTTTAAGTTCGTACAACCCGAACGGGTAGTAAGACGCGGTGCTAATAATAATAATAATAATAATAATAATAATAATTTATGATAGTCATATTATCATCACATAGAAAACTATTTAAAACAATTCTAGGCACACAACTTTTCTAAATTATATTTTGGATTAATCTACAATTTTACTTTAATTAACTTATCATTTACCTATACTCATGTTTTGTTCCAACATCGATCCTGGATCCTAGCTTCACTCTCAAAAAAGACTAGATGGCCAAAGAAGCGGATATCGTGGTTCGAATACCTGTTGGGTGTACTCAGAGTGACATTTCCTAAATGGTGTTATAGTCTCTCTCCAGGTTAATGAGGGTGGATAACCTCTAGAATTCTATCTTCCTCATTTATACTCTATTAGATAAATATAATTAAAAATAACTAGAATGACTACAATTTGACTGTACCACCCTACATAATGTATACTAAGAAGTTCTAAATTTTAAAGAAAATCTACCAGCGTTTGCGTGGAGGGAGGGCGAGAAACCGTTTAGGAAAAGCAACCCTCAGTAGATCTGACTGGTAATCGAATCCCATCCCCCCCAATATCGGCCGTCTAGTCTACTGAGAGAATGACAATTTAGACAATATGGCCACCGTAGTGGGTGTATAGTAGTGGCATTTATATACAAACACACTAGATCTATCAGAAATGAAAAGGTATAGGCTTAAATACACCTAACTTTTGGGAATAATTAATGATATTTGGAGCCTTACTTTTCATAACATGCTGCTGGTAAGAATAAATAACACTATTGATGGACTCCTCAAACTTGCCTTGAGATAAATTATGTACTTTTCCTTCTTTCCATTTCACTACAACATTTTTTTGAGACTCTTCCGCTGTTTTATTCTGGATATAGTTTTTTATGTGCAAGCAATGAACAAGTTTCCTGCTTTTGAAGAAATTATTTTTGTCTTTTTGTACAAACACAAGCGATTATTCACGGCCTATGTAAAAGAATGTGCAGTAGGAATCTAAATTATTCTCAAACTCAACTGTACTTATAAATTAAGGCCGCTTCGACTGACAGCTGTTATCCAACTAAAAGCACGTGAGGGGGGTCAGTAGATTGGACAAATTTAAACAAGTGCGATGTGTATAAACATGTCGGTGACCTGGTGGTCTAGGGGTAAGGTGTCAGACTTCTGTGCTGGGGGTCCGGGGTTCAATCCTCGGTCCCAGCACAGATTTATCTGATTACCAAACCCNTGCTGGCGGCCGGGGTTCAATCCTCGGTCCCGGCACAGATTTATCTGATTACCAAACCCTTCCTTCACCTCTGACAAGACATCTTGTGAATGTGGGGAATGCCAGGCCTCCACCGTGGTTCGGATCCCACGTTAAACTGTAGGTCCTCCATTTCATCTCACAATCAACCTACCATTACACATTAGCGTAAGTGCGTATAACCCGGACGGGTAGTAAGACGCGGTGCTAATAATAATAATATAAACATGTCACTGTCATGCGCATGAAAAAATGTGTGTTTTCGAATGTGCTTGGTGTTCGTAGTCTCGAGCAGACAATAACACCTAAGCAAATTCGAAATATTGATAGACAAAAAGTGCTAAACTTGCATTTTCAACTCCACAGATATTCGGAAGTTATCTATAAGTATGTTTATCAAAGGTGAACACATGAATAGTAATATTATTTTTGAACATTAGAATTTAAGTATACAATCTGTGTTACGTAACACTTTGATGCACCCCACCCTCCCCCCATGTAATAGCATGTAGACATTAGGGTTCACCTCCCTGCCCCCTACCCCTCTAAAAGCGTTACGTGGTTTATGGACGGACCCTTATTATATAAACCTCTTGCTAGAGATTGAAACACATCCTTTTATGATGATAATACAACCCGCTTAGCATATATGTATCACATCTAGTATTAGAGATATTTCACGGCGTTACAATATCATGTTTTAAATTCTATAAGCTTTGTTTCTAAAAACGTGATATTAATTTTCTAGCACAAAGAGAAGCTGTTATCACAAAGGTACACGGTTTGAACCCTGGAAGTGTGGTGGGGGGACAGGAGAAGGAGAGCGTATTTCAGTAGTAACCTTGATCTGTTAAGATGAGAGTTTAGAAAACGTGAAGTAAGGTCAGTGTTTTTGCTGTTTTCATAGCAAAACAAAATATTGCTCTAGTCCGAACAAAGAATTTAATTTTCTTCCCTTGGTGATATCAACAGTTGTTGAATATCTGTTGAGGGTATCCTGGAATTTAATGACAACTTTTTCTCTTCGTTTAAAAAGTTTCTCACCTAATGCCGCTATGATCATGACAGATATTCAACAACTGTTGATATCGTCACGTGAAGAGAATTAAACTCTTATGTTTCTACTGGAGCAATATTTGATTTATTTGGTCCCAAAGAAATGTTTTACCGTAAAAACTGCGAAAAACACTTACCTTTTCTAGAGTCCCCTTTACCCCCATCTTAAGTCCATTTGAAAACCCTGTATCTGGCCTGTTGGTCCCTGTATTATTCCCGCTGTCCCTATGATAGCAGGGTCACCGGGCGAATTAGCCCGAATGTCCCGTGTTATTAATGTCTGCAGCAAACTAGCGAGTGATAACCATCAGCCATCCTTCATAACTGGCCGACCACGCGTGCATCCCATTAGACTCGAGCAGATAACAGGCGAGTGGGGTCAAATGGGGGAGGGAGGGGGGACAGTGTTCTAGTCTAGACAGACACTAGCAGGTAGCGCAGGACATGGCAACACACTCACTTAACCTAAAGAAGTCCTTTCTAGGCCGGAGAGTAGGATATTGCTGTTACTTTTATTTTAGTATCGCCGGTTTAAACCCCTGTTGGACTCTACTCTGAATTTACTGTCCAATTTGAGCGAATTTTCTATAATCTATTGTTTTGTGTTTGTTGCATCAGATAAATTATTCTATTTTATTTTTTTGTAGTTTAAGTATTTAGTAGGTTTGTGCGAAGCTTCTAAATGTTGAAGTTGAAGTTTAAAGGGAAATCTCCTTTGCTTTGAATTTGACACTGAAAATATCCCTGATGCTGATATTAAGAACAACAAATAAACGGTATTTTATTACTGACTAGTGATTAATTGTAATTTATAACGTAATCAGAGATACATTCAGATATGTTAGAATAAAATAATACAGTGTGCTTTGTTTTTTTCTCTCAAAACCTTTATCCTTACCAAAATACATTTGATAAATAATTTCGGAATTTAAAGTAGTGGTATGTGGCAGAAATAAAAATATTTTATTCTACTTCAGCTTTTACTCTGCTTCGCGCTCAAAAAAATGACCTTCACGCACCCCTAGCATTTATATTAATATGGTAATGTAATTGAAGAAATGTCCAGACCACTTACGAATAATATAACTGAACGTTATCTCAAATGTTAACAAAATATGGACGTCGTACAACTATTTATGGGCAAGAATGGTTTATCTTTCACTGCTATATACCAGATGCCGCACTATCTATGAATAAATTCAATCAAATTGAAATACATGTTTGAAAAAAAATTATTTGTGCGTAATCCACACCAGTGGGGAGAGCTCGTTTAATCCGGCTTGTGGGTGACGGAAAGGTCATGGTTCGAATCCCAGGTGGGTATTTCCAAAACTGTCTCCCACTCTCCCTCTACTTTAATTTAAACACATTTCCCCTAGATTTTACTTAACTCATTAGTGGAATTAAATGTGTGTGGCCCTGAGACGTAAAGTATAAAAAAGTAATCTACGTCAGGATTTATACATATTGTATTTACTTGTATATGTTAGTAAACACGGGAACAATATTAAATACAACATTTTGTTTCTAAATTAAGACAAACAAGTTAAGGTAGGATTCCAAAAAAACACAATTTTGTATTCGGTGAAATAAACATTTTCATTAAAATCTGGAAATTGGTTTATTTCAGTATTATAATACCCTATCCACACATAGAATCAAACCTAAACTAAAACGATATTTCATGGGGAGATAAAATAAATGTATATTTATAAAATTAAATACATAAAATGTTACGTGAGTTTTAAATCAGCCCAATATTTGGTTTGGAGGCTTATAGCGTTGAATCTTGAGAATGGAAATAGACCTACGTGGACGAAACTTGGGCCATTGTTTAACATACATTATAAATTATATAACTGAACAATGGAAACTTTCATTTCCCGAACTTGTTCTGTTCCAAGATGTTGTTCACTATACGTTTTGTTCGTTATGTGTACCTTGCATTACTGAGCTTTTAAGATATGTATCGTATTCATTAGTGGACATTTTAAAGCATTAAAACCATGTATTAAGCATAAAATAGTATATTTAATACTTTCTATTGTGATATGTGTGTATGCTTTATGTGTGGTTTATCATATAGATACGTTGGTACCTTTTGGCCTTAAAAGGAACTCTACCTATTGGCAACTTTTTGAGGTGCGGATGTAGGGGGCGTGAGAAAAGGTCAGTTTTTTTGTGTGCAGTTGTTATAGCTAAGCTTTTTTTTTTGCCAAAATAAATGGACTATTGCTTGAATAGAGATAGAGATATAAATTTTAATTTTCTTCACATGCTAATATCAACAATTATTATTATTATTATTAGCACCGCGTCTTACTACCCGTTCGGGTTATACGCACTTACGCTAATGTGTAATGGTAGGGTGATTGTGAGATGAAATGGAGGACCTACAGTTTAACGTGGAATCCGAACCACGCTGGAGGCTTGGCATTCC
>CABFOW010006533.1:0-31277 GCA_902141385.1 Timema californicum | reverse complement strand
AAACGTCACCATAGCTGACGTCACCAAGACAGTCACTATAAGGGGCGTGGCTCAAAGTGACAGGTAATAAATCAGATATAATTGGGCTATTACTACTAATATTAAAATGCCTAACATATTCACAATTGTTATCTTTATGTTCTTTTACGAGTAATGGCAGAGATGGACATGGCCTACCTTTATTAAAAATAAAAAGTTTATCATTATAAGATCTACTACTAAATGAGTGGTTTAATAAATCCTCCACAAGACAGTTTAGCACTTTTTCATTCATATTGCAATAATAGCCGTATACAAGCTTCCTTAAAATATAAATAATTTTTGTATGTTTAGTACAACGATATTAAATCACAAAAGCCTAGACAACCATCTAGGATAAAATAAATAGTTTTAAAACTAAAAAGCGCGACCGAAATTCCAAAAAGACCTATTAAACACCAGAGAACCACGAGCACTAATCACTTCAGTTCAAAATAAAAGAATACCTCTACCACTTTCAACTGCTGGGGGGTGGAAATCATGTTGCCAAATACACGTAGATAAATTATTCTATAATGCAAAGGTATTGTACCGAAAGTGTCGCCTTGCATGCTGTTCAAGAATAGCCGGCCCTTGGTGGTAAAACCCTCGGTTTATTGACCTATGTTTGGGGTTTGGGGAGAGGAGGGATGGTTGTCACATAGACATTGGACAAGGTCATTAGGATATTTCTGTCTTGAAGTTAAAGCTAGCTTGCCTTTCTCAAACAGCAGGCTTTTTGAGTTTGCTGGTAGGTAAGAGCAATTGGAAGAAGAATGATTCAAAACACAATATATAAGAAAATTAACAAATATTGATTTTCCAACTAGACAACTTTTGCAAATAGCTATGAGTATGCGGCGCAGGACTAGCATACCCAGAAAATAGGCCACTCTATCTGGTGGCTAATAATTGAGCCACTCATATGCGATATTTCTAAATGCAGCCCTGCCTACAACCCAAAGTGACGTCGAGCAGTGCGGGAATGATTTTATTGTGTTCGGTGGCTCAGTCAGTTGGAAAATAAACACACCCGATCAATAAAGACAAAGACTAGATTGGTAACAGACTGCCTTGATCTTGCACATCTAGGTGAGGGTGTTATACATGTGCAGTCCAGAGTTATCAACAATCTTTCCATACTGCAGCATTTATGTAAATACTCTATAGAATTTGTTCCATTCCAAAATTTCCAAAAGTGAGTCGAGAGCACACAGAGATCAGTGGTTTCCAACCTTTTCCCAGATCGCGGACTCCCTGAAGCCAATAATTCGACAAGATCCCCTCTGATCCACCAAACAATGTTAAATTACAAACCTATGCGTGCAATCCTAGTATTGAATTTTAATAAAAGAAATATAAGCAACAATAATTAGATGTTGCATTATTATTATTATAGATGGGTTCTATTGAGGAGCCTGTATAGTGATATTAAACATAAATTCAACACTCAACTAATGTGATGGTTGAAGCTATTTTTCTGCGGCCAGTTTTCAAATGTCAGATTAACCAAAGAGTAATCTCAAGACTAGGTCTGGTTCTACATAAAGCATGTTTTTATACTCATATTTTAGGAAAAGCACAAGAGCTTTGAGAACCTTGTCTGGCACACACAAACACACACACACACACATACTGAAAAGTGGCATCGAATACTCTACTGACCATTTGTATACATCAGGGTACACTGAAGGAGCATTAAACCAGCAGAAGTATAACAACAGTATTGTGGAAAATGGCGTATTCAATTTAGAATCACAAGACAATTAAATAAGTTGGTCATCATCAATAGATGGTTCGTGGGCCTCCAGAGGTCAGGTTGGGAACCTTTGGTCTTGAGTAGCCTATTTTTATTTTCACTTTCATTTGTTGCCAGGGATAATACTGGATTCTAGCACACCTCACTACTTATAATAGTAATATTTTACTAATGACTATTTGAATATAATTTTTAAGAATCAGGTGAATTGAAAAAACAAAAAGAGAATGTGTGAAATCTATTCTGCTGGCAACCTTTAAATTTCTATTATGATAATTAATATAAATCAGTGATGACTGTTGGGCCTTGTTATATTTATATGGTAACAAGGCAAAGTGATATTGTTCGTTCATCCAGATTGTTCGTACTTCAGTTGTTGGCCTGGATGTCCCTTCTTTTACCCGGAACAGTGACGCAGTATTGTGAAAGTACATACAGTACCTATTATGATAATTTCAAAATTTAATCAACGGTTTTCAGTTGACATTATTTGTAAATATGAATGCTGATGAGAAAATAGTTTAGGTAGGCCTAAATATCATCCCATATTGTAATGAATGCAAATCTTCATTTTACCCACAAATATCTAATTTTAATCTGGATCGTATAAAAAAAAGTACATAAGAAGAAATAGAAATATAATAGAATAGTAGAAAACATAAATTAGGTGTTAACACTTTTCACTATACCGCATTAACTATACTATTCAATGAACATCAAAACACACGTTGCAATTGATTGTAACTGCAGTCCTGGTCTTATTGAGGAGATAACACTTCAATTAATGTAAATTAGTTTTAAAATGACACCTGGATACGAGAATTGAACCCGAGGTGTTTGGCTTAGCGTCCCGATGCTCCAGCACACAACTAACTGATTCAGCACATACTCGGATGCCATTCTCCAAAATTGAAAAGCTATAGCTTTGGCTACTTTATTCATTAATATGTAATCCCGTACAGTTATAATAATTGTACAAGTGGCAGCATTAAACCAACTACCTGGTCGAAGGTGGCTGCGTTATCTGATAGATCGTGATCTTAATGAAATCACACATTTGTAGCCGACGATTTCCGCACGTCCATCATAGACTCTGCCTTAAAATATGAGTGAAGAATGAGCCTGGGCACGGGATGAATCCTGGATAGCCCAGTGGTAAGAGCATTGGCATACTAAGCCAAAGGCCCCGGGTTTGATTCCCGTGTCCAGGTGTCATTATTCAATTTTCAGAAAATCCAGCTAAGTGTTAACTTAATAATCTGACATTTAAATAAATAACATTTTCTTTATTCTTGAATATCCTTAAGGATTCGATTATATCATCACGAATAAATAGTCTCAACATAAATTATCTGAGCCACCATTAGGACAAACCGTTCCACTTAACTTGATCAACAGGATTTTACCACAAACTAACAATATTATATAGATTACTTCATGTTTAAAATATACCTAATGCCAACTCAGCAAAATGAACCAACAAGCTCCTGTCATTATATTTACTTAAATATTTCCTGTCTGTCAAATGTGTTTATAAAGTATATATAAATTAAGTTGAGAGAACATTGTGGTAATGAACATTAGAAACCATAATCTCTTGTTTCAGTCATATTATTATACTTATTGTTTTTAATTGAATGCGTTTGTAAGATTGCCTCTTCTTCTTCGTCTTCTAATTACCCATCTTCTTGTCCTGTATGATGGGTTTTATTATGCTATTATAATATGATTATTTGTTGAATACTACTTGTAACTGTTATCCCATTTTCATTTATTTATATAGATGGAATTAACTTCCTTAATCTAAAACTACTCTATACTTAGCCTAATTTATAACTATTGCTGTCTACTGCATTTATATAAGTGTTTGTACACTTTGTCATTGTGATGATGGTACTCCTGTTCTGTTGATCACGCGCTTGGTTGCACTGGGTGATTATATAATATCCACCCTCTCCAGTCAATCGATGGACTGGGAATCCCTTTGGTTGTGATCCTGAATGTCGTTTGTCACAAAATGCATCAGGATCATAGGGAATACTGGAATTTACCCCACCATCACTTCTCTTGACCTCTCCCTGTTGTTGGTATGCCTGCCGGAATGTCAGGGTCAGAAACAGGTCTTGCTAGATGCCGGATTTTTATGCCACCCTCGTCTCTTAGCAGGCTTTTTCGGGAAACTTATAGAACCAGACTTTCGTTAGTTGCGTCCTAGTTAGTCCTTGTTGCTATGTTCATGGTTTTTCCTTATTTGTCCTCTGTTTCGTCTTTTCCCTTATTCTTGTCATGGTCTTATACCTTATCTGTTTCCTTNTGATTCCCAGTGCCACGCTCTTCCCATATTTGTTGTTCTTTAGTTTTTAGCCTTTCCATATAATTAGTGTTTTAGTGATACTAGTGTCGTGACCTTGTCGAAGAACTTCCAAAGAATACCTTCTCGAAGTAGGAAGTATACTTGGGGTCCAAGAAGCATGTGTTGTTGTTGTTGTGCCCTTAGCTCCTGTCTTACGGGTGTAGCACAGTCATATAGTCTTGTATTGGTCAGTCCTTTGCTATATAAAAGAGCATTGTACGTCCCGTGCCCCATGATGTAGTGAACAAGTCCATGGATGGGTTATAGGTGTTTCATTTCTAATTGTTCTTGAACATTCAGGAATAGGTTGGACGTTCTTCTTCCCTTATTACTCTCCAACCATCTTCTTTGCCACTCATAAATCACTGGTCTTCTTATTTTCCCAGATGTTGTTACTCCTTATATTATTACATCTTTGGCCCTTCTTGTTTCTCTTTTCTTCATCCAGTACTATACGCCTCTCTTTCGCATCACCAGATCAAGTGAAAAGACACCCCGAGTGGCAATCAGTGTGAGTGATGAGGTGGTTGATTGTGCTCCAGAGAGCCTCAAAAGAATACCCCTCTGAGTCCTTAACATCTTGGCCAGCATCACATTCTTAAGTTGGTGAGCCCATGTAATTTCTGCGTTACTCATTATGGAGACAAGTAAAGACTCGTGGTATTTTTGATAGTAAGCATAGGGTGTTGGAACTTCCTCTGGGCTATAATATTTATCTCATTCATAATCCTCTTAGTTTTATCACATACCTGCTCCATGTGGGCCTTGAAGTTCCGCTTTTCATCAAGTGTCACACATAAATATCTTCTCATACTGCTCCACCTAATAACCTGACCATCAATATTTAAACTTGGGTTTCTTTGAAACGTCTCCCGGAGTAACACGTATTTAGTCTTCGAGGGTGCCAGCTTGATTTGTACTTTTCTACACTATATTTCTAAATCTTCCATTACCCGATTACTCTTGATTTTCCTCCTACAACTATCAAGAGATCGTTTGCAATTGCCACAAAACCCGCCATTCTGGGATTGACTCCATTCCCAGTAAACCAGGTTCTAATAATACGTCCCAAAATATCGTTATACCTACCGACCCTTGGGGACACTCTTTGGTCAGTTCTTTACTTATGGATACTACCGGGCTCCTCAGGATCACATACTTCTTCCTGGAGTAGACCTGGAATCTACGATAGAGTCATCCGGGCTATCTGATGTCACGAAGTGTCTTGAATAATGCAGACCACCGACCATAAGTTGTCGAACGCTCCCAAGATGTCCACAAATATCCCAACCGTATATTTTGCAAACGTTTTTTTGGTTTAGTTTGTGATAACCACGCTCGTTGATAAACAGGTAGTAGACTGATCGCCACCCACCCGGTTCGGAATCAGGCTTTATTGATAAATAAAGACGAAAGAACATCTATTAACTATGACGAGCTAGAAGAGATTGAACTCTATAGTTGCTTCTTCCTTGTCATGCAGAAAATGAGTGAGAATTGATAAATAGTGTCATATTTTGTTCTTTCTCCATAGTCCATCATAGTAAACATTTAATCCCAGCATGAGTGAAGATAACAAAAAGTTGTTTATTTCGATACCGATTCGATACCGGAGTGTGAGTACTAATATCATTAAAAGAATCGGAAAAAAGTAACAAGTAAAAATACTCGTATCTAAAGGGAAATATCGATATTAGCAAAGTATCGATACTTTTTTCACATGCCTAGCTCTCCCCTCTCATCAGTTACCGAGCTGTACCATATCGATGGTTTGGCATTCGCATCTACAACATACAGCAACGGTATTTGCTTGTGTGCACTGTCTATCTTCTTTATTTTCCACAGATATAGTTCGATGCTATCAATATACCGAAGGTACGTTTGTCAGTATGTGTCTCCACACCTGGGTTCTAAACTCCACACATGCTGTATGGTTATCAAAGATACGTGTTTTAGTGATAGTGATATTTTTGTTGAACACTTTAATGGAACTCATAAATTTATCCCTAGTTGCTATTAATTTCTCCGTCACAGGCATGTGTGGAACTTTGCCGTTTTTGCTATCATGTTCTTATAGCACAAAAGTACAGCTCCCTTTCCTAAACGAGCTTTCGGATTTCAAGGAGCGCAGCCACATCATACATTGCGTTTAACTGGCCTATTTTTATGTTCTTAGATGTTGTGATATTGTTTTAGTTACTACATCTCCCATTTAGGGATGATGCATGTGTGCATGACTAAGAGGTCACATTTATTTAGGTCAAATATAATCCGACCGTGCGCTCTCACAAATTGATCATACAATAAGTCCTTTTTGTTCAGAACATCTTTCCTTCTCTTGTAGCGTGTCAACCAAATGGTTGAACAGCTACAAGAAAAATATTTAATATTTTTGGGATTTTATGCGAGACAGAAATTAAATCAGCATATTTAATTTAATCTGTTTCTAAAGTTATATCTTCTGATCTACGAAAGTTACCTATCGTCTAACCTCCTAACACGTGGTTGATCAAAAATATTGTCTTTTGATAATTACAGTGTTAAATATCAAAGAAGAAGGCTAATATTATTGTGTTTATGAACTAAAGACTTTAACACTTCGCTTTTCCTGGTGGATAATAATTCATAAACGGGCGTTCTACAGCCACGTGGTGTACACACACGAAAAATGTTAAAAAATATGTCTATATCCTTATTTCTCATAAAAACAATAGTAGATATTAAATAAGTGAAATTAATACAGATATATTATGCTATAATATATTTATGAACAAGCTCACCCCAGCCAGATGTCTGCAGATATCATTCTTTTAAAAAACACGAGGTTCTCAAGCATGGCCGACCCATCACGTGCGCTCAGCTGGTCAAAAGAGCGAGAGGTGAAGAGTCGACTCCTTGACCTGTTGCGCACGCAGCGATACTGGTGGTCATTTGAAGAACCTTTAATAATGTTCTTTTGTTTTCCTTTTCTCCCCACGTTTATTCTCCTTTATTTCTGTCTGGTTCTTACATTCTTATTTTCCATTTCTTCTTCGTCCTGTCCTAGCCAGGTTTGGTATATATATGGGCCGTCCAGAGATAGCAATTCGTAGAATAATTCCACAACGAGTCGAGACTACAAGGAGTATTCGCCGCCCGGCGCCGACACTATAGACCATGGAGACTGCGGCGTCAGATTCGTAGAATAATTTCACTGCGAGTCGAGACAACAAGAAATATTCGCCGCCCGGCGCCGACACTATAGACCATGGAGACTGCGGCGTCAGATTCGTAGAAAAGTTCCACCGTGAGTCAAGACTACACGGAGTATTCGCCGCCCGGCGCCGTCACGAAGGACCATGGCGACTGCGGCGTCAGATTCGCTACCTTCAGCCGTGACAACGGGATAAGGGGTCGCCCTACTCAATTCACCGTGGACATGGACGACGCGTTCAGCTGTACTGGTATCCTGTCGTCGTGGCCAAGTCCTTGCTACCAGGACTTTTGTAAAGTAATGTAACTTATGCATCCTTCTTCAAAGGAAAATTATATGTCTTTTATTTCATGAGAAGCCTCGTTTGGTTTCTAGAAGAATAGTTTTGTTTTGGTTTACTAAATTTGGTATGTCTAACTTGAGCATAGATGTTTGCTAAGATTATTTATGTGTCACATGGCACTGTTCTTACATTAAAGCCTCTGGCTAAGAATGTTAGTGTTGAGACTTAGTCTGAGTCACGAGTTCGTTACTCTCTTGTTCCGAATTTAGTCATGACGTCCTAAACGTCATGAACATTAGTTTTTTATATTGGGGGCTACTACCAGGATGTCTGTTTACTTTAAAAACAAGTTTAGAACTTTATGTAAATGTAGTTGAAAACTGTGAATTAGCTGAGTATTGGCTTAATGGCGCTACCCAAGGAAATTGCCTTAGATTCATTGTGGGGTCCGCGCTAATTATTCTATTTTTATATTAGCCTATGATTAGGTTTTGATTTAGCATAGATATTTATAGTTATCAATGTACTATATTATGCTGGCAGTACCATAGGGGAATAAGACCAGCAGTAGTAATTTTGTGACACCTGTTTCATAGCCTCCAATCAGCTGGAGATATCAGCTGTGGATTCATCATGTTTTATGGATACCTATTAATAACAAAATCTACCAAGTGAGACTGTGTAAATGTTACATTCTTTATTTGCTCTTTGCTATTTGTTCAATCTTTTGAAACCTGTATTTATGACAATTTATCTTTTGTTTACTACAATAAATATATGTGTTTAAAATGACTATTTTTCTATGTGTATATATAGTACCTTTTGGTTCACTCTCGACGACCTTTTGCAAATTCTCTCACAGACTCGCTGGATCTATTGGCCGATTTACTGACTTCCGATCCAGCACTTCGGGTATAGAGAACATTTTGGAGCTATCTCTAATATGCCCCGACCTTATGATGTGCCTAAGGGCCAGGTGTAAGTTCTAGTGCTCCTCCAATCTTGATAGTTGGAGGGTCTCCTCAACAGGGGTGCCCATCCCCCTCAAGCCTAATGGTGCAAATCCCCTCCAAAATTTTTTCTCTACCTCTCCCCCAAAATCCAATTGACCATATAACCTTTATTGAAATATCTAATTTCCGACTAATCCACATCAAGGCTTACATTGCGTAGTTTGAAAATACAGTTAGAAAGCTTTTTAAATGAGATAGATAAAATCAAAACAGCTAGAAAAATAAAAAGTTTATATTTACAAGAGCCATTTCATGTATAAAAATGATATTACCTACATTTTACGAATGAAAATAACTATAATATTGTAAAAACAGTTGTTTTGAAAAATTCTGAATGTCATATCATAAAAACAAATAACTTATTTGACCTTAACCTGTTGTATAAAAATAGTTTTTTTACATTCATTATAAAACTCAAAAATTCAGAGTGAATAAAAGAATTGAATAAAAAAATTGAAGATATCAATAAAGATCAATAAATCAATAATCAGGTATTGAAAAAACAATCTAAATGTGTAAAAAATAATATGATATGAGTATTATCGTAGTATTTACATGAGTTACGTATGCAGTCATAAAACCTTAAAAACTAAATGGTTCTAAAGTAATGACAGAAAAACAACTATATTATGCAGAGATAATAGAAAACATTTGAACAATCTAGGTTGAAAAAAATCTACATTATGATCAGAAAATAAATTCTTTAGACACAGGGACTATTTATAAGATATTTTAACAGAATAAGTTTTTTTTTCTGTGCATATGATGTGTAAAACCTTTTGATACTTTCTTCATTTGTGATTTTCTTGAGAATGTCATTCCCAAAGGTCAGTATGATTAAGCTTGACAACCAATCACCCGTAAGTTGCTTCTTAACCTTTTCTTTACAATCTTTAAACGAATTATCGTCCTCTCCTCTGAGAAACTTGTGAAAGGTAACGATAAAAGGATACGATACAGCATAGTAAGTTGAGTAAATGCTGACATATACTGCAGGCATCTGTAAGGCCTAATAAAGCCTCTTTTTCATACTGATCCACAGACAAAAGCAGCTAATCATGGTCTGAATCTTCTTCCTCATCTACATCTTTTCGAACTTCACTTTATTTCCACCTTCACTATTGAAACGTCAGATTCCTTGTCTGATATATTATTTTTACACTTTCCTTTCTCTGAAAACAGGTCACAAATGTGAATTTCTGAGTGAGCAACCTTATAAATATTTGCATGTGAAAGCACTAACATTTGTGAGACTATAGAAAGAGAACTGTCATAGAATCTGTCATTGCGTCGGTTAATAACTGAATCTAGTACTTGAAACTAAAATTCCATTTTGATCCTCTTCAAAGGATTTTCTCTCCTTTCAACGATAGCCATTTCATCCATAAACCTCATGTTCGGTTCTTGGCATTAACGAGCGATGCTTCCACAGGGGCCACTAAGGATTTGCTGTTTGGTTAGTGTTTGTTAGTTTCCCCCCTCCTTTCCCGAGGCCCCTACGATTGTCTCTCCTCTCTTCCTGAGGCACCATCGTTTGTATCTACTTCCCTCCTGAGGCCCCGCTGCTTGTTTCTAATCTTCTCCCGAGGATCCACCATTTTTCTCCTCCCTGAAGTCCCACCGTTTGTCTCTCCTCCCCTCCCCCTTCCAAGGCCCCATCGCTTATCTCTCCTACCCTCCTGAGGCCCCGCCTTTTGTCTCTCCTTCCCTCCTGAGGCCACGCTACTGGTTTCTACTCCTCTCCCGAGGCCCCACTGTTTATCTCTCCTCCCCTCCTGCGGCCCCACCACTTGTCTCTCCTCCCCTCCTGAGGCGTCACCGCTTGTCTCTTCTCCCCTCCTGAGCCCTCATTGTGCATCTCCTTTTCGCTTTATTGTTGAATGTATTGTTGAAAACATGACCTATTAAAATCAAGCCCGCAAATTACTTGTTTACCTTTATTTGTGTGTGTTAATAGCTTTTTACTTTCGTTATAAGTTGTAGTTGTTTTGTAAGTCCATAAGACATTACATTTATTGTGCTACACATTTTGAATATTAGGAAAAGTCACCGATTAATCAGCATGATAATCACTGATTATGATTCATTGCCGGTGCCCAAATAATCGCTCTGTTAGGATTCATCGATAGCAAATATTTGTGGAGTGTTTTGTTTGCTTCATACCAGTGACTGTCAGTTCAGTAATCACTCTATCAGGATTCATTGACAACAAAGCTTTTGTGGAGTGTTTTATTTGCTTCATACCAGCAACTGTCAATTCAGTAATGTCTCTATTAGGATTCATTGACAACAAAGCTTTGTAGAATGATTTATTTGCTTCATACCAGTGATTGTCAGTTCATGGTGGCACATAAAAGCACGTTTTATTTTTTACTTTTGAACAATATAGTATTAGTGATATTGAAAATAAGATATTTTTCAATAATTGCCCACTTTATCCACGCTTATATTATAGCAGTGTCGTCTTAAGAGGGCAAACTACCCTTTCTAAATACAGGTTAAGCTCTGGACCAAAATATTTAAATAACCACTATCCCAAATCACTCACATCCAAAAAGTAAAAAGTAATCTTAATATAAGAAGTGATCAATCACAATTAGTTTGGACCTAATCTAAGATATTAAATGATCCTTATTTTAATAATTGAAGCCAAAACTCATAGGCATAGATAGGCCTGCCATTGATAATGATAGTATTGAATAAATAATTACAAATAAGAAAGATTGATGTTTAAATTAGAGCTGCTAACTTTTTATTTTAATAGTTAAACTCTATTAATTCATCTACTTATAGTTTATAATATAAATAAAACTATATTTTCATTACTAAACTAAAACTGATGTTTTGTAGGTATATTTTAAGAATATAAACTTCACTTTGATATATTCACAGTCAATCTCTAAAACTAAGCTATTTAAATACTTTATAAATAATGTAATTAAAATAATTAATCATAAGACAAAACTTAATAAGTAACTCTGATATTAATTATACTGACAAGATTGATTTACCTTAAATAACTTAACTCAATAAATCCCTTGAGCATCTAAATTCTCCAATCAACCAAAATCTGAAATTATATATATTTTAAATCCAGTATAGATTGATGATTTAAATTTTAGTTTCTACTTAAAGGTATAATTCACTTTGAACATCAAAACCAAAACAACTTATAGTGTATTGTGGAACAAAAAATTATATTTAAATAATGATTAAATAAATAACCCGATCAACATAACTACCAATTCAGTTTAAGAAAACAATAAGAGAAAAACAAACTATTTAAAAATCTTAAACATCTTATTTCAAGAATCAAATCCTTAGAATAAAAACCCGATAAAAATGAAACACTACATAAAGCCAAATTATAAATACATAAACATAAAGATGGCAACGGTATTTTAAATATTAAATTACCTATACAACAGATATCTTGACAATCCTTAATATTATGAATATAAGAACCAGCACACATACATAATAATGTTTTGAACAAAGCACGAATCAAAAGGTGAAAGAAAGAAAATTTATCACAACCTATTGACAAAATTCTTATAACTAATCCCAACTGATTATTACTGTATCTATTCTAAATCATATTTATAATTAGCGCACAAACCCAACATAAATATGGTTATTATTGAAATCAATAACAAAATAATACTAAAATGTCTTATAGCCAACGCTCTAATCTTTTATAAAAAATATATACATGGGGCCCACACTTTACAGTTCGCAGGGGGCCACAAATTGCCTAGGACCAGCCCTGATAAACCTCTTACATTTTCTACTTCTGCATTGGGGCTGAGAAATATTATTCACATCAGCAAAGGCAATAATCGATTCGGTTCACTTTATTCCACCCAAACTCAGTTCGCATTTTTACAATATAGAAGTTTATTCTTAAAAAAATGTTTTCCCTAGAAATTCCACTCCAAAAATTCTGATGGCGTAACTCCCATTTGGCACCCCTGCTACTTGAAATTATGATACTCGTAGATCGCTGTTGGGTAGCTTCAATTTTTTCCTGGTTGGTCGTGTCCTTCATTTTCTTTCCCGAATAAATCGTACTTATTGAGATTTCTTAATGTATACAGCTTTCATCCTTCTTATCTTCTTTTGTTGGTTTCTCTGTTTGAGCCTTTTTCTAAAATTTCTACTTTGGAGCCTTTTTTCCAGGTCTTATCACTTCTGCTGTAGATGTTGCTTCTTGCTGGTTAGTCTTCCACACATTTGTTAGAGTGAAAGTTGTCACCGCCTAGTCTTTTTTATTCTTCTGGTATGCCTCAGCCCTTTCCTGGTTTCTACGTCTTCGGATGAAAGATTTCATTTTCTCTTCTTCTTTTCAATCCATAGTTTTGTGTCAATTAAAAGCATTTTAAAAATCTAAGTATTAGTCTAACTTTGATTGTCTTGTCCTGTTCTGTGTCTTTGTTGTTAGTCATATCCATATTAGCATAGCATTTTTCCAGCTGATATTATCAACTTAATCTTAATTTTATCTGTGGATGGATTGATTGATTGAGATGGGTTGAAATACAGTCAAATCGGCGCGTATCAGTGGACTTGAGTGTTTGGTGTCTTCTCTGGTTCTATGCCCAGTCATGATGGGTTGCGGTAGTATTATATTTAATTAACGCATTAATAGCTTGCTGCACTTCCCGTCTTAAATTATTAGACTGATAGATATGGCATTTATATTGGGAGCGCTATCCCACATTATTAAGTTATGACCCATAACTGTAATAGAAACAGAAACATTAATTATTATGATATAATTAAATATTCCTAAGAACAGTTTTGAAAAAGTATTTGTGAAAATAGGATCGAATGTGCAGATTTACAATTGATTAAAAAAATAAAATAGAAACAGCTCCATCAATTTCTTTCGCATCCAAAATAAAACTTGATACTGTTCTGTGCTAAGCATATTTGTGTATACCCACTTTGTTGGGTTCTTATCACACTTTACACCAGAGGTTCCCAATATTTTTTTTTTACCATGGAACCCTAACTGATCATACTTTTTTTTGGCGGAACCCCATTTTGATAATAACAAAAGTGATTGTACCTGTTAGTATAGTTTGAATATTTTAATGTTTGACATGAAAAGAAAGAATATTTATTAATAAAAAATAACTATTATAAGTATTATAAAACATGTATTGTACCAAAAAAACAAAAAACAATGTAACTATTTAATGTGAAGAATGACATTTTTTCATATATTTATTTTTAATAGTACTAAAATTAGGCTTAATGTCTGACAATTGAACGCGAAGATCTGGAGCTGCATCCGGTCTGTTTCTGTACTTGTTTTTGGTGTAAGCGTAAGCTGAAAAACCAGTCTCGCATCGGTAAGTCGTCACAAACGGAAGAAGAACCATAATAGCCTTCTCAACGAATGTAGGATATTACTTTAAGTCCAATCCAAAAGTAATTAAAATTAGAATCTTCTGATTCGAATTTTTGTTTTAGAAGGGATGAACACTTAATGTCGACCAAATTCTCATACTCTGACACAGTTAGCATCAATGATTTGGTATGATTTGCGAATGGATTCTGCACCCAGTCAATGTCCTGTAACTTCTCCGGGAAATACTCTTTCAAGGATTTTTCAAGGTTAATAAAATGTTCATGTATGTTTTTTTTTCCACATCTGAATGTTATTTGCAACTCATTTTATTCCAGAAAGCCATTTAAAAGAGTAAAACTTTCGTAACTTTTTTGTTCAACACATTCGATCCCGAAGCCAAGTTGGTTTTTAAGTGAAGATATTTTATGCTCATCGTGCAATAGTTCAACAAGCGTACTAACGGATGTAGAAATAGGTTGTTCAGCGAAGAATATCTTAAGCTCGTTGCGCAATTAAAATTACCTGGATAAAACTTTTCCCCTCGAAAGCCATCTCACTTCCGTGTGTAGAAGAAGTGATGATGCTGACTTCCTACATCTTCACACGCTTTTTTAAAAAGTCTTGACTGGAGTGGGCATGATTTAACGTAATTGACAATTTGTACGGCTTGATCGAGAACTTTCTTTAAGTCGGATGGCATTTTCTTTGCGACAAGGGCATGGCGATGTAAAACGCAGTGACTGCTACTACATTTAGGTGCAACATTATTTATTATTGTTACAGTTCCTTTTATTTTGCCGGTCATAACTGCATCTCCATCGCTGCACACGTCAATACATTTTTTCCAATCAATATGCTGGTGTAACTATCAATATCTGTAAAAATTTCTTCTCCAGTTGTGTTGGTCTCTAAAGGTGCACAGAGTAACAAATATTCTTCAATAGATCCTCTGACTGACTTGACTGGTGCGGGGCCGCAACGTCCGCGCATGCGCTGTCTCAACAGGCGCCCCCACGACCCCGCTCTGCCCTTGCTGTTTTATACTATATATACCTACAGTGGCGTTACGGCGCGGCGCGGCTATATTTTGAATGTTTTCCACGAACGTTTTAGTTAATTCTCGGACGGAACTCAGAACCCCTCTGACCCTTTCACGGAACCCCAGGGTTCCGCGGAACACCTTTTGGGAAACGCTGCTCTACAACACTTCCCTTTCTCTAAATATACATTATTTCACAGACTACATCCACAAGAAGTAAAGATAAACGTAAACAATGAGTCATTCATCACCAGACCAGGTGAGAAATAACCTTTTTCAAGACGCTCTAAATTGCGATCCCATAAATATGTATATTCCGAGCTCCAAGCTCGAGTATTTATTTAAAGCTTTGCTCTATAATTCGAATATTCGTAGATCCCTAATTAAGATACAATTAATATTATATTAATTTTGATGGCCAACATTATAACCGCACTGAGTGGCTACTTATGATGGCCTTTAGTTTGAGTTTCATCTGGGAAACATTGAGATGGTCACATGATGCAGGTAATTAGGAATCCATTTGTTATTAATGTTTCAAGCAATAATAATCCAAGTGACCATAAAATGCCAACAAAATCGTACCCACAACAGTGGCTGAGAAGTATAAGGTGTTTTAGACTTAAATTAGATTCAATTGTAGTCGATAGGGCACTATTCGAATCCCACCCAACTACGTTGGAGATGGGTTCACACAGATGTGAGTTTCTCCATAGTCTCTCCTCGCTAATGTGGGTGTATTAACTACACTACTCCCCTCTATTATTAGCAGTCCTCATATTAAATGATCTAGCAATAAAAAAAATACTATTAGCTTGAGAGTAAATCAACTCGATATGATAGTTCAGATTTTACAAGCAAGAAATGAGCTACATAAAGCAGAACTATTTACTTATGTAAAGAGTATCAATATAAAGTTATTTTTAAAATAGGAAAATCAAGCAATAATTTGTTGGCAAGTCTTCACTAGCTTGTGTGTCATCCTGCATGGCTTTTACCAAATACATGTACCGTACAATAATTAGCCTTTCTTTGACTAGTATACAAGGTGTTGAAAAGATTTCGACTGGTCATGCTAATTCATACTCGTTTATTAAATGTTAAGTACACTTACAGGTTTACATTCACAAGCATGTCTACATTATAATTCTAAATTATTGCATTTCTTTCCTATTCAAATGATTATATAAAAACAAAGTATAGGTAATAAAGTGCTATAGAATTTATTTAGATATATTCACCTCACGATGGGCGCCAATTAAAATGCTTAAGATTTTATTTAATAATGATGCCCCGTGATTGGGAGCCTATTAAAACGTTTCGCACCCACGTTGGGTGCCTATTGAATCGTTACGCGTCCACGATGGGCGCCAATTAAATCGATGCGCAGCCGCGATGTGCACCAATTAAAATGCTATGCACCCGCGATGGGCACCAATTATACCGATATTGAAGTTTATGTGTTCATATTTGAACCGCATACGGCGTCAATTAAAATGATATGGATTTTTAATGAGATATTGCCCTGTTATTGAACAGTATTTATAACGATATTGGGTTTTGCGATGATGACGACGCGAGCATGCCTTACCGCTCACTTGCTCGATGTTATGTGATATGAGTATATTTGATACTTATAATTATGAAATTAGAATTACTTTTGATGTTGCACACGTTTTATTTAACTGAATACACCGTCGGTACTGAATATATTATATTAAATTATATAATTTACGCATTCTTTCTCTGTGTACTGTGTAATGTATTACTCTATGAATTTAAGTTACTGGCATTGTGTATATTACCGGCACTGATATGGATTCATACGAAAAAGTGGCTTATATATGACCTACCCCTTGCATCTTGGACCCGTTGTCACTAATGTCAAAACTAACTAATGAAAAAAAAACCGAAATAGGTGTTGTGAAGGCTAGATTCCTATTGGGTATAGGGAGCCAGAGTCACATACTTTTCTGTAAACACTACCGAGTTGATCTTTGAAAGAAAAATAAGTGTTATGGTGCAATACGTTGGAACTACTTCTGAAAAGCGCGTGACTTTACATGGATGAAGCATTAAAAGGATATTTTATATACAGCTTATATAAGAAAAATACACTTCATCCATGACTTTGTTAATATATGAGAGGGGTCCAAAACAGTATCATTACAGTGATTTCTAATTTTAAATAAGAACATACTTCAAGCTGATGTTTGACTAGTCCTTAGTGAGTGGCAGAGATGATCTTTACAACGCCGAACATCGAAGCAATGCGACATAACCTTCCAATTTTTCTCAAATTAAAAAAAATGAGCTAACACTTTTGTAACTCTGCAGTGTCTCGAATAGCTTGATATACTTCAACACCTATCAACTTTTCTCAGAAGCTGAGGCCAGTCAATTATTGTTTTCAAGGCCTAAATGCCCTTTAGTGACTAAATTGCTACGGCATTCGTATTTAACTTTGGTTTGCAAAATCTAACGGTCTCAAGAGTATTGGAATTCAAAACTTTTCTGTAGTTTTAAAGAAAGATTTATCAAGTATCACACCATTGGTTTTCAATTTACAATAATCTAGCATGACTTTTTCAACTGTGATAAGTGCCTTAAAATTATTACTTTAATATGTTCAACTTTGAATAAAAAATCTTGAGAAAGCAAATAAGTTAATGTCATTTATGATTAAATATAGTTGTGCTTTAATTTAATTCTGTTT
Source organism: Timema californicum (assembly GCA_902141385.1). NCBI lineage: Eukaryota > Metazoa > Arthropoda > Insecta > Phasmatodea > Timematidae > Timema > Timema californicum. The sequence goes on along the minus strand of CABFOW010006533.1, from coordinate 13,547 downwards.
TTGTTTAATGCATTTCCAAGAGAAGTGAGTGGATTTCATGTTACTGAGAAGTCACCTCACGCTGTAATTCAGCTGGAACCTACATGGCGAGGATGAGTCGTGCGTAGAAAGCTACAGCTTAGAGTGGTATGAATGGACCAACATCAAACCCTCTGTCTTTATCCAAGATAGTCAGCATATCTGCATACACAACCTAATTCCATTTGTCTGAGCTCGAGGCTTGTACAGAGTACACATTGGTGTTGAGAGCTTTGGGACCTATAGGCTTCATCTCCCCTGAGACTTATTATAGTGGGTACATAGGCGTTGCCAGAGAGTGGTACAGTTAAGAGAACCATATACATAGGTAATGCAAAAAATGTATTTCATTTGGTTTTAAGACATCTTTAATTAAAAGTATAAATAGAAAATTTGATAAAATAACTTTATATAGACCATGTGGAGGACTGGCCTTTGTCTCGCCAATCATTTAACCAACACTTTTGGTTCAAAGGATAATATTTATTGAGCTACAGTGAGAAACAGTGAAATAATTGATTTACCATAACTATTGTGGAAAAATAAGGATGGAGTTTGGAAACCCTGCATTACAACTATTTTTAAAGCAGGTAGAGTATCTCAGAAGGTAATACGCAGTTACGGTTATCAGGAGCTGGGCAACCAACTTTGAAAATGGAGAGAGGGGATGTTTCAAGGTTTGTTTTTATTTTTTGGCATTAAATTCTTGGTTTGGATAGTTTTATTAGTGTAAAATTGTCGGTATAGCTCACTTGCATGCTGACACCATGGAGTTTTAAAGATAGATATGATCATTTCAGAATTGAATATCAACCTATTATTTATTAGTACACAATATTTTATTTTATGAGAACTAAGGTATTTATCGACCTAATCTAAGGAACAAGTGTATTAGTTTGAAAATTTGGGCACCAGTAATAGCGTGGGGAGGGGATTGATAACATGAATAAATATAATGTCATAGCTTGGCATCTTTTGTCTTACAAAAAATGTACAAGTCTGGAGTAATCCAAAATACTAGCGTCAGGGTTACTAAATCAGCTGATACGTGCCAGCATAATATTTTGTTATTGTTTTTAAATAGTGATATGCCTACTTTCAAAGCAACTATTGGTAATTATGACATACCCAGAGGGCAAAAAAGCCTATTTTATGGATATTTAAACCCTGAAATCTGACCATATCGAGAGGGAGAACTGGGTCGGTTTTCTAGTGTCTTGCGGACTGCCATTGGCTGGTTGACGACCAGCCTGGAAGAATATTCAGAGTGCGAAGTCCTTACATTACACGATAAATATTTCCTCCAACCACCCCCACCCCCCCACCTCTCTCCCCCTAAACATCCCTGACGTCTTGTGAGCCTTTAGTCGCGTTATAGTCAGAGCATTGTGAGCCATCGTAACATCAAGGTTAGGTCAATAAGCGGACTGCCGAATGTTAGAACACTGACAGTAGCGGGGACCTTTCTCAAATAACTCTACCTAAACTGGTTCAACTACATCCCACCTGTATATTCTAATTAGGTCCTACTCAATAAGAAACTATTAGTGAACTCAAACAATTATTTGACGCAACCTAACCCAACCCACTAAGCCATCCTGGCCGATTATCCCATGGGGTGGGGCAGGTAATGACAACAATTAGTAACGTAGGTACATATTTTCTAAGAGCGTCAACTGTTTCTGGAATGACTTACAAACGACTTACAAACTAACCAACACAACAACTGTTCCATTCCCGGCTTCTTACAACCTGTTTGGGCTATCAATATTTAACTACACGAATGGAGTAGAAATGTGGAAGATGAAATTTAGGAGAAATGTACCTACATTTTCATAAAGTATAAGTGAGAAACTATTCATAAAAAGCCAACCGCTGTTAACCCAGTTTGAATTCAGATCCCAACCTCCCCATTAGTGATAAACCTAACTAGATTAGTTTGACGATTAGTCTGACTGGCTCCCAATGTGGATCGATACAATTCTATCTCTGCTGGTATCACCTAATCACATAATCCTGATAATAGGCATGTGATTGTTGGTTGATGCTTTCACCGTATAGTGTTTTCCAAGCAAACATAATTTACTTTACTAGAGTCAACAGAATGTGTGAAGAAACTACATTTCATTCAAATGAATAGGGAAGTGATGGATTAAAATGGGATTGTCAGCGAGACGACTTGGAAGAAGAATAAACAAAATTGTCGATGTATAATATGGCTCATATCCAGTTGATAAGTGGTTCAGACAAGATGCACTTACTATCTCTGATTGCCGATTTCTTCCTAAAAAAACATATAGTCTACATAGCATTGATTGGATGTGGAAACTGGGGTATGTGTTCTTTCATTTATGATCTATTTATCTTTAACACCAGGGTTCTGAGAGTGATACTGTGCCTGACTCTGATCTGACTAGGTCTGGGTTCAACTCTCTGCTAGGTGCACTGATGCGTGTTTTCCTCCACCTCTTCACGGTTTACCTCTATCTTTACAATAAAAAACTTGTGCGGTTCTTTAAAATACCCCTGATAATTCTGTTTTATTCAGTTAAACAAGTCTAAGTTGTTGATAGATGCTACTTGCACAAGAGAAAATTGATTACTTTTTTTGGGCTAACGTCTTACTACCCTTTTGAAGTATCCACATAGTAACACTTATGAGGTAGGGATGAGACAGTGAATATTTATAGGTAAATTATTCGCACTTGAGTAAAATGAGATTGACAAGTCATTTAGGAAAATTCACCTTCCGTATACATGACAGAGATTTGAATCCTGACCTCCACTTTTGATATGATAACAAAATGGTATCCTACACTTTAACTTTGTTGGTAACGTATGCACAAAATGCGTTAAGGGTCCCAGGTACGCTCTTCAGTATGCCAGAAAAATTGATCATTGATGAAATTGGGACTCCCCTTTGGTAGTAATGAATTAATGACTGGGGTACTTAATAGTGTCTGTTTCAAAATTAAGTTAGTTTGTAAGGTGTGTGCCTTTATAATAATAAAGTGTGTGTTAAATAATCCAAATAAACAAAATGGTATCAACAAAACTTTATTTTTAAACACACATTATCATTATTAGTATGAATAATTTTTCCGCCCAGATTTTGCTCTTCCTATACTGGTCTAATAAAATTTGCAAAAATCATAAATTATGACATAAGAGAGCTGAGCTATTGTATATAATATAGTTTAACCATAAATAATGACTGGAATAACTGTTTCAGAAGAACCTTCAACAATCAAGAAACTGTCTAACCTGGGTCTTTCAGTTACACTGGATCTTCATCAAGGTCAGAATGTCACACACATTCTGGGAACTCGAGTGTTTCATCACAGGACTGGAGTGGTTGTAGACCTCAACTACTGCGGGCATCAATGGACAAACCGGTTACTTCAATGGGTAAACATGTCATTACTACTTGTACATTAAATAGAATGTATTCTGTTTTTTATTTATGTTACCGGAAGTGTTATATTTACGAATACCTGGATTTCTGCACGATGCTTTAATTCAACTTCAAAATTTCCCCATGTCTTGGCATTTGTTCTCTTCAAAATATGGATTGTTTTAAGAGCGTTTATCAGCTTCGGTCGGCACAAACTAAAGGTTAAGCTTTTCTAGTCAGGTTGGCCGATAACTGAGAGGGGTTCTTTAATAGTTTACCACTTTCTCTCTGCATGCAAATATGTGTATATTTACTATAAATTCTACCTTTCTCCTACCTTTACTACTAGTGTGAGTAAATGTAGGTAACCTATTATTGTAGTAAGTTGTGGTACACAAGTATAAGGGAAAAAAAAGAGCTAATCTCTGATGATCTTAAATTCCAACAGTTTTTATACAATTCAAATTGCTTAAGGCAGTGGTGGCTAACTTTTTTTTCTGGCTTGCCACTATCTGCGCTAAGACCCTTGTGCGTGCCACTCCTGGGAATGTGGTATCGAAAGAAAATTAACGATACTGTATCCATTAAAATTATCGGAAGAAAAATATCAATACCATACTAGTATTGAAAGAGAAGTAAGGATAACAGTAAGTATCAGTCTCAAAATTTTAATATGAAAAAAGGTTGTTTTTTTAGTAGTATTAATAATTTTAACCTCGGCATCATTATTTTTGTATTTTCATATTTACTTAAACACTAGAATTATTATAACAATGTAATCATATTATACTATACTTAGGTCTTCCGCGTCTAAGTTGTGTGTTGGAACTTAGGAGGTATGATATATAGTATTGTATGATGGGTATTATAAAAGATTTTACGATGCCAGCTTTCAAAACATCTATGGAAATGTGGCTATTGGAAAGTTGTTTAATAGCTAAATATGATTAGAAATATATTTTTTCAATCTATTTTGTCGCGTCTTTAACCATTAAAGTTGGTGAAAGAAGAGCTATGAGTTATGATGAACTAGGTAATGGAACTTGAATGTTAGAGTTGTTTCTTGCTTGTCATGAAGAAAATGAGTGAGAATTGAGAAATATTGTCATTTGTTCTTCCTCCAAAGTCCACTTTGGTAAACATTTAATCCCAACATGAGTGAAGATAGCAAAAAAATTGTTTCTTTCGATACCGACCCGATACTGGATTGTGAGTACTAATATCAGTAAAAGTATAGGAAAAAATTATTGAGCAACAAAATACTAGTATCGAAAGGAACATATTTATATTAATAAAGTATAGATACTTTTTTTCACATCCCTATCCACTCCACCCCAAAATCTATAAACTAACATGACCTTAGTCTCACTACAATTTTTCGGAAAATACAGCAAAAAATTATTAGGCTTGAATAAAAATTGATAGTGTAATGTATAGTACCTATTTGATTCCTAATAAAATTATGAGTTTTAGGTTATTTCTGTTTATTTCAATTAAGATACCTATTAGTAAAAAAACGTAAATAAATCAAAATCCTATTAATATTATATAAAAGGAGATGATATAGCGGCATGGTTTGATAATATACTTTCCAAAATAATACATAGCTACATCGTTCACATACTGTAATTGTGTTATTAATACTAATTAAAACAGTATTATTAAGACAACTAAATACTAGTAGAAATCACTAAAAAATTATTAACAAAAAATGAATAGTTCCAGTTATCAAAGACGTTTCTGGATCTCTTTGACATTTATGAGTTCATTAATGTTTGGAATTTACGTAAAGGAAGGGAGAAGAATCAGTTTTATTAGATGATTAATATTTAGAACATATTTTTGATCAAGTTCATAATTTTAAATGTTTGCTAACAGATGTACTGTACGTATAACCAAACCTACAACAATGTAAGTTATTAAGGCCGGGTCTTTTAATGTAGGAAACTGGCATGGAAGAAGGCATTTCCCCAAAAGATGGAAAATTCTTAGCTTGATGGATTCCCAAGTATTTCCCTGTACTTGCTGTGAAGTTAATAATTGTTTTGAGGATAAATTATTTAAATCTATGGCTCAGAAGATTACAGAAAAATATCCTCCATATAAATCTAAAAAGGGTTTGCAAAAGGTTTTAACATTTTTATTTTTATCCTGAAAGCCTGAAACCCTGGTTTCAAGAATTTTAGAACTCGGAAATAACACAGTGGTTTACTAAATTCAGTGTCGGAAAGTTTTTGCGTTCAAGAAAAATGGGCGAGATCATTTTAATAAAGATTATGACGCAGCAGAATGAGCTTTGCTCTAAAAGCCTGAATTCATAGATAGGTTTGGAAAAGGTTTTTACTTTTCAAACGCTAATTCTAGTTGTTAAGGAAGCCCATGAAGTGCGCCAACAAAGTTAAATCCCATAGCCAATCTTCAGACTTCAGATTCACCAGGTCATTCTCAGTTTTACTCAAAAAAATTCAGAACATTATCCTTTAAACACTAAAATAGCTCAAGCTCATTTCCTGTGACATCCAAGGTCATAAAAAGCTCATTTTTATAGGGAATCAACTAACAAATTTTAGGGAGTCTGCCCCCCCCCCCTCCCGTGACCTTTCTTTAAAACTTTTCATAGTTAGCAAATAATATTTTGAGCAATTAGATATGTTGGAATAGTGGGTGGAGGAAGAGTACTAAAACTAACTATAAGCTAACAACTCCACTTCTGAATCTTTCTGTTATTTAAGCTACTCTTTTATTAGGGTTATTCCTCAAATAAGATTTTACACCTATAAGCTAACAACTCCACTTCTGAACTTATTTTGTTATTTAAACTACTATTTTATAAGGGTTATTCCTCAAATAGGATATTACAGGTGATAGCAAAAATGTTTGCCTCATTTTCTAGAACCCCACTTACTCGGCTCATTTCAAGAAACGTCCTTTGTGTTTCAATACCATATGAATGTATGAGAAAAAAAATGTACAGTAGTTGAAATGTTGGCAAAGCCAATTTTACAACAGGATATTTTACCAAGTATATCTTGAAGGTGAATATTAAAATAATCACTAGCTAATATTTGGTTTATTACATGTACAATTAAACTGTATTAAGAGTACCCCTACCTTTCTACGCCCTTGGTGATACCCAACTGATGTTACAGTGAAACAGAAGTTTATCATGGTGTTTGTCTTCCAATTCTAACTCTAGGAGTTGGGGAAATTCCTTTCTGTTGAGGGCTTGAGCTTGGATATTGTTGATAATGTTGTCAATTATCATTAATATTGTAATAACAATTTATTAATATAAACCTGATTGCTTTAAAGAGTGAAACAAAACGTAACAGATTGTAGAACATATATAAGAAAAAAAGATAAATGCAAAGAAATTAGTAAAGAATAGTAAAGATAAAATGAGATTAAAAGAAGTAGAAAGACTGTAGAATGTTTTGAAGGAAATAATAATCTGTTCTGTAAGGGGGTAAAGAGAACAAAACAAGGAGTGCAAGGAAAGACCCATGGCATTCAAAATTAATGTGGGGAGATAATTCGGGATGAAAACATTATAAGAGAGCGATTAATGGAATATTTCAAGCAATTATATGGTAAAAACGTAGAGAAAGTATCAGAAAATATGGAAAATTTAATGAGTAAAAGAATTAAAGAATATGAGGGGTTAAAAGCTATGAAATTGTAAAATAATGGCAAATCTGCAGGCGTATATGAGATCACAAGTGAAATGCTTAACTGTGGGGGCATGGTACTACTTGCCAGATTGAGTGAATTGTTCAATGTATGTACTAGGATTTTGAATATTCGTAATAACCAGAAGATTGCTAATATTGTTCCTTTGTACAAAGGCAAAGACAGTATGAAAGAATAAAAAAATTATAGGTCAATTAATTTGTTGAGTATTCCAGGCTAATTTTTTGGGGGGAGTTCTAATTGAGAGAGAGCATGAAAAAAACTGTGGACAAGATTCGAGGTGGCAATGTGGTAACGCCAGGTAAAGGTTGCATGGATCAGATATTTGCATTGCATCAACTAATTGAGAAATGCATGGCAGTAAGGAAGAAAGCTTATTGTGCATTCATTGATCTGGAGAAAGCATACCGGTGAATAGGAGTATGTTATGGAATTTTCTGAGAGAGAATGGTGTGGATGCATGGTTAGTAAATGCAATTATGGAAGAGTATGATGGAATTAAATTGTGCTTTATGGTGGATGGAGCTTTGGTCGATCGGTTTGACATTGAACAGGGTATTAGACAAGGTTGTGCTATTTCTTCATGGTTGTTTAATGTATTCGTGGATAGGTGTATGAAGGATGCTTGTGAGGGCATGGTTGGTGTACAAATGGAAAGTGTGAATGTGAAAGTGCTGTTGTATGTAGATGATGCTGTATTAATGGCTGAGAATGAAATGGACTTGCAGAATGCATTAAATCGTTTGAATGTGGTGACAGGCAGAATGGATTTTTGTATAAATATCCCCAAAACTAAGGTGATATATTTTGATAGGCACGGATCAGGAAATGATCATCAGCTTAGTATAAATGAAAAACTGTTAGAAAAAAGTGAATGATTTTTTGTATCAGGGCAGAATGTTCTGTAAAAATTTAAGGATGGATGATGAAATTGACAGACGGATGAATACATCTCAGACCATATTTGGTTATATGTGGACTATTGAAAATAATTAAGTAGTATCGAAAGAGGCAAATATGAAAGTATATAAAATTCTGTTACCCCAACATTGTTTTATTGGGAGTGAAGCGGGGGTTTGCCACAGGATAAATACGAGAGCAAGGCTAATGCGGTTGGAGGGAGATATCTAAAAAAATGTATGTGGAATATTCGTATGGACAGAGTTAGTAATTAATGGGTACTGAAGAAGTGCGGTTTAAAAGGGAATCTAATAGGTCAATGTGAAAGAGTTGCCTTACGTTGGTTTGGGAATGTGGAGAGGATTAGTGTGAATCGAGTGACAAAGCAAATCTATGAAAGTAGAGTGTTTGGATCAAATGGAAGGAGTAGGCCATGTAAGACTTGTCTCTTTTGTAGATGAATGTTGGAAAAAGAGAATCATTTATAGTTTTAATGCCAAACTCGGTAGTCTTTGGTAAATTGCTCACCTCAGGACTAGATGTTTGTGGGTTCAAAGGAATTTTCTTGAGCGATAGAAATCTGTAGCAAAACTTCTTTCGGAGAGGAAGTAAAGCCGTCGTTCCCATGTAGATTGTGGCATGTAAAAGAACCCTGGAAGGTTTGTGAAAATACTTTACCCGAAATAATTTGAAGGCCCTTTCGCTTTCGCTTATAGAAATTCTCGTGTGATGATATTATCAGGGGGTTCTGAAAGTGCAGGTCAAATACTTCAAATAAATAAATCTAAGAGTTATAAGAATAAAAGAGCAAATAAGACTCGATGTATGGAAGTTGTCAAAGTGAAGGGAGTATGCAAGTATAGAGCAATGTGGATAAAATCAGTTGTTTTTTTGTAGCTATACACCATTTCTTGCCAACCTCTTAAGAGAATTGCGTGATTAGGTATGCCTAATTAGGTGATTAATTTTTTGCCAATGTAATAATTTTACATAGTATTTTTTAAATCTGCTGTGACTTTAGGTGTACCACTTAAAATGTTTTCCTGACACGCGTGCTGCAGGTTAGCCACATCTAATCTAAGGTGTCACTCTCTCACAATAGACTGGACTGTGGCTATATTTCCTCTAATTTCTACCTTCCTTCAACCTTTCTCTACTAGCGTAATTACCATATATATATGTATCCAGGTTATATACATATATATATAACCTGGATTTAAAGACGCTACGATAAAAAAAAATCCTATTCAGTGTCCATTCATTATATGTTATAGGCTTCAGGACAGGGTACGATGGCGGCTCTCAGCTACAATTGGCTGCTACTAGCGGCAGACCATTCTGATTTCATCCCATTCTCTAAGATTCATGTGCCTCTCCTTGACGCAACTCTAGCATTATCGCAGTGTCACACCACTGTGAGACTCCATCGCCAAGCGTGTACATTTGAGATCAAACATAATGTGATATCATACTGGGCTCTGCGCAATGGTACCACTCTGAAGATGAGTCCGCCACATCCTTTTTGGCACTATCAACGGGTGATGCTTAACGTTACAATAAGGGTGGGTTAGTTTTAAAATAAAAATATGATGTCGAAAAATAGGTTATACCTTCTCCATACTCCCTTTACATATTTCTGGGGATTATAAGTGCCATTTAAGTCTGTGCGAAGATCCACAATTTCAAATGTTAATCTAACTAAGATTTCTAGGGCCTATTCGAATCAAACTTCCGAATCTTAATATTTGAATTAGATTCAAATTTTCAAATCAAAATAGATCTCAGATTCCGATTCGATGACATTTCATTTGAAATTATAGTCAAAAAGTCAAAATTTTAAATACTAGTTAAACTTTTCATGTAGCCTACCGTTAGCTAAAATTGACCCAATATTAAAATATAGTATAGAATTTAATCATTACATTTCAAGAAAGTCCTGAGGCCATATTTACATTTTATTTTAAAGGATTAACTCATATTATTTGACTCGATCGTAGAAAATTAAAAAAATTATAATAATTATAATCTTTTCATCGTTTGGACGCATTATTTATTAGACCCAATTTAAGAAATATATTTAATTAAATATGGTATTCTATTTTAATTCAATCAAAAATGTTAAATTATATAATTTAGATTCAATTTGAAACATTTTCACTCTAAAATATTGAATTCAAATTTTATTTTAAATATGTTCACTATAAAATTTAGATTTGAATTCTATTACAAACATTTTCAAACCATGATATTTTATTTAAAATGGAATCAAGCTACAAATAAAGATATGGATTCTACATTTCAAATATTGTCTTCTCACAGGATTATTGCCTTTACTTGATAAATAGTTTGACTCATGAATCTTGAATTAAATTGTTTTATGTTTCAGAGCTCAAATTTAATTCTTACAAATCGTCAGCGGTTCGATTGGAGCGTGTTAAAGCTTGTTGTGGAGTTTCTCAACATAAGGTGAGGTAGGCAAGTTTAAATTTCACTTGTTATCTAATGTTTTCCTTTATAATTTTCTGTCTAGATATAATTATTATTATCATCACTAGGTGTTTTGTCTTACGACAAGTTTATTCCTTTTGTCAGTGCACGTATACCCCCAATGCACTCTGTCCTTTGCCTCCTTCTCCAGCACCCGGAATTCTATTATTTCCTTCAAGTCATTCAATATATTAGTCCCCCATCTTCCTGAGCTCTTCTTTCCCTCAACCTTGCCTTCCATGACATCCTGCAGAAAAGAGTTCCTTCTCAGGAGTGTCCGATCCAGTTTGCTTTGTACTGAATAATCACATCCAAAATGGTTCTCTTCTCAGCCACTCTTTTTTTTCAACTTGTCTGTTCATCTGATCTTATCCATTCTTCTTCAGCTCCACATTTAAAAGCACTTCAAGTATTTCTTTTCCATCCTCCCGAGAGCCCTAGTTTCTGCTCAATACATAGCGATGCTCAAAATGTAGAATTCCATCAATTTCTTTCTCAGTTCTATACTCAACTTGCTGGTTAACAGTATCTTATTCTTGTTGAAAACTTTCTTGACCATGACGATCCTTGACCTTATTTCCTTGGTGCAGTACGCATCCTTTGTCAGCAGACTTCCCAAGTACTTGAACTGCACAATAATTTCGAAATTCTGGCTTGCAAATTTGATTTTTAGCAGCTCTTCACTTTTTGATATTCCCATAACTTTTGACTTCTATCCTGAAATTAATATGTCCATCCAGGGCTCTCCTGACCAGCGAATCCCCATACAAATTGAACACAATGGATGAAAAAGAGCATCCCTGCTTCATTATTCTTCATATCTCTCTGCTGTTGGTCTCTCCACCATTTATCCTCAACTTCACTCGCTGTCTTAGGTTCAGGTTTGCAATCAGCCCTCTGTACCATCTGTTAATGGCGATCTTCTTGAGTATTTACATCCGTTTCTTCCACATAACCCTATCGAAAGCCTTTTGCCAGTCGATTAAACAAATGTAGACTTCTTCCTTGACTTCCAGCACTCTTTCTGAAAGAATTTTCAAAATATTTTTGGGATCTCTTGTTCCTTTTCTAAATCCAAATTTGGTCTTCTTTCATCCCCCTTTCTATCTTCTGGTCCAGTCGCTTGTTTAGTATTCTTGTATTCTTGTATTCCGCAAGTGAGAAATGAGGTTGATGGTCCTGTGGTCACTGCATTTATTGTCTAGTTTATTTTTCGTTGGGGCCACCATGGTTACGTCTATATATTTATTGGGTCATTCTCCAGTTTCGCAGATCTTATTTATAAGTTTTTTTGGAGCCCTTAATCCGTTGTTTCCCAGTTCCTTCAGCAGGTGAGCTGGTATGTCATCATCTGCAGCAGCTTTCCAATGTCCTTTATGGCTCTCTCCACTTCACCTTTTATTTTTCTGGGTGCGTTTTTGCCTTCTGCTTCAATCTCCAAATTTCATGGTCAATTTTCCTTACTGTACAGTTTGTCTATATATCTTTTCTATAGCCTAAGAACTTCTTAATGATCCTTCATTATCCAACATTTGGGGTCTACTATACCTATTGTTCACACACCTTTGTTTTCATACCCTTCCAGTTCCTTCACTTTCTAGTACATGAGTTCATACCTCTTTTTATTTGCAGTTTGATAAGCTATTCACATGTATTCTCTATATAGTATTTTCTCACTTTGTCTGTTTCTCTCCTTAACTCTTGTTTATCCTTATAATATATTCCTCTGTGTTGACCTTTTTCATTACATTTTTTCTTCCATATTCTGTTGTTACCCGGGACTTTCATGCAGTACTTTTCTCTTTTCCAATACCCATCACTTAGCACCTTCAAAATTATATTCCTAACACTATCCCACATCCCTTCTGCACTTATACTATTTTCTGTCACCTCACTTAGTATTTTATTCTGATGGATTTCTCACAATGTCACTTATACTTAATTTTTCTAAATCCCACCTCGGTTTTCTCTTGCTCGCCTTCCTGGTCCTTTTTAGCCTTGTTTCAATGTACTACCCCAGCAGGTTATGATTAAAATCGATGTCGGCTCCTGACAATATCTTCACATCCTTCACTACATTCCTGAATCGCTGTTTGACAAGGATGTAGTCTAGTTTGTATCAGCTCATATTTCTTGTGTTCTTCCATGTATACAGTTTTGTCTTCCTTTTGCTAAACCAGGTTTTTGTCACCCCCAAATCATTCCGTTGGCAGAATTCGATGAGCATCTGCACTCAGTTGTCTCTCTTCGCCAGTCCATGTGACCCTATGATCTTCTGCTCCTGTCCTTCTCCAACCACACTGTTCCAATCACCCATAATATTCGTGTCCCTCATGTTGAAGGATTACTTAAATTTCATTATATATTTCTTCTACCTTGACATTATCTTGGACGGTTGTTGTCATGCACACTTGTACTATCAAAATATCCACTAATTCAGCGTTTAATTTCACACGTATTACGCTATCTCTATATCTAACCACTTTAGTCACCTTACTTCATTTTTCCCTTCTTTTTATTTCCTGTTTCAACTCCTCTTTCTGCACTCTTTTCACCTGAATAGAACAGGGTATAATTTACAGACACTATTTAACCTTGATATTTCCACCGAGCTTCACATAAATTAAATCCACTATATTCAAACCACACCTTTCTATTTTCGTTTTTAAATTTTCCAGTTTCCCAACCTTTCGCATCGTTACTATGCTAAAAAAGGAACGTTTTATTTGCTGATTGTTCTTTGATGACCACACCCCCTGAATTAGTTCCGCTTTCGGAGATCCTAAAGGGGAACTAGTTTACCTAAGGAATTTTGTATCCCAATAAGAGCCATCATTGAGTTTGTTTCCTTAACAACCAGTTTAAAAAAAATATATAGTGGAAGTTTTCCCTTTTTCTATCCACATCGTAGCACCACGGCTGAACAACCACTCCATACGGTTCAATCTTGAACCACCTAAAGCATCAGTAGTGATACTGACGTACTGAATCAACTTGACCTTTGACCTCATTTCAGGTCATTTAGAGGCATTTCAGGTCATTTTGAGGTACTATTATT
>CABFOW010006532.1:0-28331 GCA_902141385.1 Timema californicum | reverse complement strand
ATCCGAACCACGGTGGAGGCCTGGCATTCCCCACATTCACAAGATGTCTTGTCAGAGGTGAAGGAAGGGTTTGGTAATCAGATAAATCTTTGCCGGGACCGAGGATTGAACCCCGGCCGCCAGCATAGAAGTCTGACACCTTACCCCTAGACCACCAGGTCACCCCTTATGCTTATAGATATACAATTTGAACATTTATATTTTTAATACAAATTAGCTTTAAATGTATTTAATTAATGAACTCTCAATGTAATAATTCTCTAACAGCATTGTCTGGAATATAATGTTGATTTGCATGCTTAAAACATTGTATGACGTGTCAAACCTAGGTTCAAAGACACATGAGTAGGCCTATGAATGTTTCGTCCCTGGTCGGTTGTACTGAGGGTGATTTTTCATTAATTGTTTACCACTTTCTCTTTACAAAAATGGGAGTACATTTAATTTTAATTTAATTTTACTCAACCCTTACCCATTAGAGTAAAAGTTACGTAAGTGTATAACCTGAACCAGTATTAAGACTTGCTGCTTAACAAATTATACATATTAGTAGATACCCTATGTTTAGCTAAACACTATTTTTAATTTAATTTTATAATTTTATGAAATAAAAGCCTTTTACTATCTAACAAAGGTATACTCATTTCTATAAGGTCAGCTTGAATTTTATTTAACTCCTCTAATCCTGAAAGGAAATTATTCTCCTTACTACCTGATATTTGGTCAATTAGCTCAAAACGAATCAAACCAAAATTATTCATAGATCCGAAATAAAACTATTTTATGCCTAAGCTGTTTAAATATTTATGTATAGCCTGTAGCAAAAAATATCCTTGTTTAGCTCAAACTAATAACTCACACCAGTGGACAAATTGACAAAGGTGTCAGTCTCATTACCACTGTTTTTTGTTGTCATTGATGTTGAAGTTTTAATCCCGGCCTAGTTTGTAATTATTTTCTTTTTTTCCTAATTCATCCTTCATGCTATTTTTTTCATGCAAATGTTGATACATTCAATCTAAATTTGACCTGGCTCACCATATTTATTGGTTACGGATTGCTCAAATGTGTGATAAGAATTAAGATTATATTTTAAAGTAATATCAATTCAAATAATATACATTAACTATAACATTAATTTCAGGATAAATAAGTTTTGTTTATATTTAATCTGACCTAAGGTTGTTTTATTACCTAAATTACCTGAACATTTGTCAACTGTTTGTTAGCTTATCAATTCCACTGACTTGATAAGAAAGCGTCAATCTGAACACAGCACAAAGCCACCCGTTTTATTTGCTGTTCTTACTATATTTCATCATCTTCTAGTTTCCATTCATTAATCTAATTTACGTCAACATCAGACACGTTGTGTGTTCACCATTTCAAATTACTCCCCCTCCCCCCCTTCCTTCCCTTAACCTTGACTTAAAACGAGGAGATATCCCCCTCCTTTGGACAAACTAGACAAACACTGGTTTGTGAGAAAACATCAAAACAAACGGTTCTTCTTTAACAACGTTGTAGGTGAGTTGACGGCAAGAGTAAAGTAAAAGTTAAGGAAAGTTGGATGTTTTTAGTGGGTTTCTGAAAGGATGGAGGTTTTGGGGCTGGCGGGCCCTACTTTCAAGTCGATTGCATCTAGTTTGTGCCCGAGGCTCGGCGGGTTCTGTCGCTCATCCAAGCGCACGCATTCTTAGCCCACTCGTGAACCCGAACAGGTGTTCAATGTTTCCACAAACTTCCTTCACGGGCTCTTTTTTTGCATCACTACGTTCTATTTACTCTGCCAGAGAGAAATCAAAATTTTATAAAATAACACTTTTTCATATTTAATTCATAATAAGGGGTGAATTTTACCTAATTAAAATTATTATTATTATTATTATCACTGCGTCTTACTACCCGTTCGGGTTACACGCACTCACGCTAATGTGTAATGGTAGGGTGATTGTGAGATGAAATGGAGGACCTATAGTTTAACGTGGAATCCGAACCACGGTGGAGACCTGGCATTCCCCACATTCACAAGATGTCTTGTCAGAGGTGAAGGAGGGGTTTGGTAATCAGATAAATCTATGCCTGGACCGAGGATTGAACCCCGGCCTCCAGCACAGAAGTCTTACACCTTACCCCTAGACCACCAGGTCACCTTTTTCTAGTAGAGGGACGCAAAGTAGTACAGCCATGGTTCTTGTTTTTTGTTGATTTTAATCGCCAAGTCTTACATTGTTCAGGCTACAGGCATATTTGATTATTACTCTTAGGGTATAAGGATGAGGAAGGAAAACACTGTGGTGATAATATACCCGAATTTGCTTGAAAGGAGAGTGGGGAAGCCCTTTAGGAAAAAAAACATCCTCAGAAGACCCATCCGGGATTCAAGCCCTGATCTCCTCGTCATCAGTATTCCAGTCTAATATAAGTTTGACATGTTGCATTTTGATAGTCATACATTATATATACGGTTCAATCCATGTTGTCTTAAACAGCACAAAAGATGCACTTAAGTACGAGACAAGACAATTTCTAGCCGTTGACTTCAAAAAGTACTGTGTGACATGATATGAGCGTCAAAATATTATTGACTTCAAAAATTATAGCACGTTGGGGAAAGTTTTATAAAATGTTTAATTTCTTCCACGTCAGCGAACATGATGTTGGCGTGCCATAGATTTGCCATCCCTGGCCTATACCTATATCACGATCCACGAGCCCTCACAGGTACTCACATCATACTCATACAACAATAGCGTAATTAATACAATTAACAATAACCGAATTGGTATTGAAAATTACAGGGGTAACAATAATTTTAAAAATCTCACTGCTTTTGGTGTCTCTCACAAGCCAGGTGTCAAACTTATTTACTTTTTTAAGGCTTTACGTACTTATATAATTATTTAATTAACACTAATACTTATTACATTAGCAACAACTAACAAGCCACTAGTATTATAAAACTGAATCCTTTTTCCAAAACCACATACCGACACAACATACAACCTATCACTACACTCAACATTGTACTAACTAGTACTGTGGTGCTATTCAAATTTTGTAAAGAGTTTCAGTATGTTCATAGTTACAAAACAGTGCTTTACGTAAGTAAGTGTGTTGAAATAGAGGGTTGGGGATATCCAGTTATTCAACCTCCATAAGATGTCGACTTCATTTCTGACAATTATTATCCTTTTATTTAAACTGCTCTTTCGGGTGTTGAATTCTCGGAACATTTTACAGAAATTGAACTGTTGTGCTATAAATGAGCTTGTAAAGATTCAATATGATTGCCTTATTATTTTATAAAATATTTATTATTACAATTAATAATTACATTTTTATATAACCCTTTGTAATTATTTATTTACTGTTGAACTTACTGTTTAAAATTTTTAATTATATTTCAAACATATGGTGAATCAGTTCAGAGCCGTTAGGTACTTGTTTTTCTTAATACCTAATTTTTTAACTCATGCTGTACACAGCTTTGAATCATTACCTCACTTAACACACTTTTGCGGGCAGTAGCTGTTTACCTCCCCTATCCTTTAGCGAGCTCTTACAGGACTTTTGTGTACTGTCTCCTTCTCCCCTCCGCCCCCTAACGCCGGAAAACTCCGTATTCTCATTCTCTCAATAATCCATTCTCACCCAAAAGCAGCAACAAATATGAAATAATCTCTCTGATTGTCTGTCCTGACAGCTTGGAATATGGAATGGGGAGTGGAGGGCCCGTCATTAGTAACAGATTAAATTGCGGTATCTATTGTAAAATGTTTTATTCTTTTCGCGGATCTTTGATATAAGACTTCACTTGGCCGTTTTAGTAACGTAGATAAACTTGTTCCCTCCCTCTATAAACGTCAATTTTTATGGCAAATTATTTCTTATAGGAACTCCATATTCATTGTTAATGTTACAAATTTAAGACAAATTGGCCATCACCACTAACGTTTACAAATACTTGTTTAGTTATAATGGATAAAATACCTCCACAGAGCCAAGCTCGCAAGAGGACTAAGTTGGCGAAAGTTATGGCTGCTATATGGAAAAAGAGGAAAGCTGAAAAGTATGTGTCAACATCTATGTGAAATTTCCTCTTATTGTTTTATAAAATAATTGTTACTTGTTATTATAAAACCGTGAATTAATTTTATTTTTATGGAGAAATAATGAAGGCTAATGGAAACTAAACGATCATTCTACTGTGTATGTCGTTCATGACAATGAGAATAGTAGCCTGGTGCCTTGATGGGAAGATTTATGTTTTTAAAAGTAAATCCAAAAATTATAGATTACTACTCTCTTGATTGCTAATTGGGTAACTAGAATGTTAAAACTTGTTAGCAATGTTTTCTATTAAAAGAAAACATTTTATGCGTTAAATTAAATTTAAAATTCCAGTGTGAACCAGTACTGTCCCCCCACCCCCCGCTTGTTACTGCAGGTGCCCATTGTAGGAAGCACACTTAATTATTATGAGTGATTAAAATACAAATCATAAATCTTGACACACTAATTTACAGTACAGCAGTCTTTGTAAATATGATAATAAACGGTTATTTTCGCTTATACAGTAATATCAATTTTAAACACACATCCCCAAGGTAACTCCCCAGATCTAGGTACCCGGAAGGTGTATAAAAGGAAGAAAATGTTCCTTACTAAAAAGTGTTTAGGCCAAAAAACCACACACACACAAAATGCCACCCACATTGAAAATTGACTATTATATAACAATATCAATAATAAAGTAAGCAATCAAAAATTACTTTTTTTATATAGCTACAAAGGTTTATTCTTGTGAATACTAGAAAATTAAATGCCATAAGTGATAGATAAATTAGCAAAACGTTTATATGCCCTTGCGTGGGGCAATAATATAAAATATAAGTCGGTTGTGAAATGTTTGATTTCTGTGAAATTAACACATTAATTATAATTATAATTCAAAATGAGGCCAACCTGTTCTAACAATGAAAGGATTGACTAATAATTTATCTTTGGTTACTAAATACTACCTATATGATAAAAGCTTCAACTTAAAGTGTGAGCAAATTTATTTTAATGAGGGTGCTGGGGAGGTCATTTATTTCCCCACAATTTCCAAATATCCGATTGGGCTATAAGTATATATTTCTGTTGCATTAGTGAAGAAGAATTTTGATTAAATACACTTGTTTTTGCGTGGAGGAAGAGTGTAACTCCGTTTAGGAAAAACACCCTCCGTACCACTGGTGTGGTTAGGCCTTATGGCACCCGGGTCGAACGATAGAGTGCCCACCCCCCCTTTCCTACAATACACAATAAACTCAACCCATTATACAACACATATTTTTGATCAATTACACAACTCAAATGTAATCTCTCCAGCTATACACATAAACCTTGGGTAACATTAACCAATACTTATTTATTTATTAGCACTGTGTCTTACTACCCGTTAGGATTAAACGCATATGTATTAATTACGCTATATGACAATACAAATATTATAAAACTTTTCTAAAAAAGTATGCGATATTTTTTTATATTACAATATTCAAAAAGTCTCGATAGCTTGGGAGATATTTCGAACGCCCTTTCAGAGAGGGGTATTGAAGGGCACCTTTCAGAGAATGGTACTGAAGGGCACCTTTCAGATTGGGATGAAAATTACTGGAGACATGGTGCAGATGACATAGAAGATTAATATTATTATTATTAGCACCACGTCTTACTACCCGTTCGGGTTGTACGCACTTACGCTAATGTGTAATGGTAGGGTGATTGTGAGATGAAATGGAGGACCTACAGTTTAACGTGGAATCCGAACCACGGTGGAGGCCTGGCATTCCTCACATTTACAAGATGTCTTGTCACAGGTGAAGGAAGGGTTTGGTAATCAGATAGATATGTGCCGGGACCGAGGATTGAACCCCGGCCGCCAGCACAAAAGTCCGACACCTTACCCCTAGACCACCAGGTCACCTTGACATAGAAGATGATCTACCAGATCTTCTTGTTGAAAAAGATAAAAAATCTCACTTGAATAATAATAATAATAATATTTAGCACCGCGTCTTACTACCCGTTCGGGTTATACGCGTCACTTGAAACATTAATTTCAGGGAATAGGATAGTCAACAGAACACAAATAGTAGAAGCACCGTAGCGATTGTGCCATGTAAATATAAAACGTGGTGTGGGCTTTCTCCGAGATGGACATTCATGTGCAAATCATGTGATAATAAATGCTATGTCATTGCTAGGGGCGCACCCAGTAATTTGAGCTGGAGGGTGGTTACATAATAATGTTCAGAATTGCACCATTATATATTTCAATTACTGTGATATTTGGAAATTGGATCTGAAGTAGGGGGGTAAGAAAAAGAGAGAATCAGCGATTCCCCCTAAAAGAAAGTAGGCTCCGGGAAAAATTTTGATTTCAAAGGATGTGAATGGTAATATTTAAGCTAATTTTTAACAAAATTGGACCCTAGACCTACTCTCTGTCACTGTGTACGCCACTGGTTAACAGGTCTGTGTTTACACATTCTTCACACCCAGGATTTGCAGTTGGTGGGGGCATATAATAATATCAACTGTTCCTTCACCTCTTCCTGATACAATAGTGATTACATAATTGCTCTAAAATAATAATTTCAATTACTGTACCCACTTCAAAACTTTATGTACAACGAGTAAAGATTTTAACAATTTCTAGAAAATATTACGTTATGACAGGTCTAGTTTTTATTTAAGTGCAAATTTACAGTTGAATTAAAAATAAACAGAAATAAATATTCCTTTGAAAAGATCTAATTAATGCACACAACTATTTGTTTATATAAAATATAAACAAAATATTATTCACTAAGCCTAAGTGACAGAACATAATGCTAGTTATATTTTTGTAGTATTATTAATTTTCTGGGGGAGGGCCCTCAGCTGGGTGGGGCTCCTGTCCCCAAAGCCCCCTCCCCATGGGTGCGTCCCTGGACTCGCATTCAATGAGATAGAATATGCAGTAGATATTAATGACGCTGTTGTGTATTTGCTATAGATATAGGATACAGACCAGACTACAAACTCCTATCTATTATGGACGTACCGTCGATGCTAGGTGAGAAGGTTAGAAAGCATGAAGTATTAATCTAACAGGTGAGTGGCTAATTATGTTGGTGACCAATTTAATTATGCTTTAATTTCTATATCTTCCTCTTGTCAAAAGTGACATGTGTGAAACATATTATTTAGCATATGGTTTGAGAATGAAGTAATTCATTAACAGATATATTAGGTCTATCCATATTTTTATTTTATTTCTTATATATCGTAAGTGCGTATAACCCGAACGGGTAGTAAGACGCAGTGCTAATAATAATAATAATAATAATAATAATAATAATAATAAATGCTATGTCCTTGCTAGGGGCGCACCCAGTAATTTGAACTGGGGGGTGGTTACATAATAATGTTCAGAATTGCACCATTATATATTTCAATTACTGTGATATTTGGAAACTGGATTTGAAGTAGGGGGATAAGAAAGAGAGAGAATCAGCGATTCCTCCTAAAATAAAGTAGGCTACGGGAAAAAATTGTATTTTAAAGTATGTGAATGGTAATGTTTAAGCTAATTTGTTCCAAAATTGGACCCTAGACCTAATCTCTGTCGCTGTGTACGCCCCTGGTTAACAGATCTGTGTATACACATTCTTCTTCACACCCAGGATTTGCCCCTACCCCTCTTCCTGATACAATAGTGTTTACATAATTGCTCTAAAAAATAATTTCAATTACTGTACCCACTTTATAACTTTATGTACAAAGAGTAAGTAAAGACTTTAACCATTTCTAGAAAATATCACGTTATCACAGGTCTAGTTTTTATTTTAAGTGCAAATTTACAGTTAAATTAAAGATCAACAGAAATAAACATTCCTTTGAAAATACCTAATTAATGCACACAATTATTTGTTTATATTAAATATAATCAAACAAAATATTATTCATTAAGCCTAAGTGACAGAACATAATGCTAGTCATATTTTTGTAGTATTATGAATTTTCTGGGGGAGGGCCATCAGCTGGGTGGGGCTCCAGTCCCCAAGGGCCCCCCCCCTGGCATGGGTGCGCCCCTGGACTCACATCTCATGAGATAGAATATGCAGTAGACATTAATGACGCTGTTGTGTATTTGCTATAGATATAGAATACAGACCAGACTACAAACTCCTATCTATTATGGACGTACCGTATATGCTAGGAGAGAGGGTTAGAAAGCATGAAGTATTAATCGAACAGGTGAGTGGCTAATTATGTTGGTGACCAACTTAATTATGCTTTAATTTCTATATCTTCCTCTTGTCAAAAGTGACATGCGTGAAACATATTATTTAACATATGGTTTGAGAATTAAGTAATTCATTAACAGATATATTAGGTATATCCACATTTTTTTTATTTCTTATATGGATAGAAAGTATTAGAATTGTGAAAAATTTCTACCTAGAGATTTTGATGAATATTCAAGTTATATAAGACCCCGAATAAAAAGAAGAAATTGAGTTTTCAGTTTTGTCTGACCCCATTTTGGAACGTCCACCCACCCGCCTCTGGCCCTTGTGCTAAAGCATAAACCGTTTGATGGATGTTGGTTGTTAAAACTTGATTGATAGGTGTTTTACGACTACTCCTCAGTGTAGACTTTTTATTCTAGCCCTTAAATTAAGGTTAATTTAATAAAAAATAATATTTTATAAGGGTGTACTTACACTTTAAAAAATCACAAGTATTATTACCAGATACAATATAAACTAAATATTACTGGAAGGGATTTTATTGTTCTCAAAGAAAGATATTTTTTGTGGAGCGTATTCCAAAAAATGTGGATTTATGTAACAATATAATGCAGGCGAAACTTATGAGATTTTTTATACAATGTATGATACCAGAAATTTTGGATAGTAGGGTGAAACGAAAATTTAAAATACTAGATCCACAATTTGTATTTTATGCCAAGACAGGAAAAAAAAATCTACTTATGATTATCTTGAGCCTAATAAGAAAGACATCACACAATCATAAAATATTATAATTCAAGTTTAAAAATTATATTAAATTAATAAAAAATTAATGTTTAAAATTATTTAAATGTAAAGACATATTAATATGTGCGATAGAGTTCAGGTAAAGAATAATTTCATTACAGTGAATGTCGTGATAAATATAATATTCGTAAAATGCAATAACTAATAAAGTACCACATAAACACCGCTCCTTTGCGAATTAATGTTGCCAGCCAGCCAAAATCTACCTACCTTTATATTGTCTTAATTTGTGAAAATGTGTATAGCCGCTCCTTTTTAATTGAGTTTTGTAAAGAAGCCATATTCTATATCTTGTTTGTGTTGCCTCTGTTGATGAAGAATGAGATCACAGCTCCTATGCACTTGATTGTTGTGAGGGAGGGTAAATGTTTGCCACCTACGATATTTATTTGGTTTTCCTTTACCAGGTAAAAATCCAGCCACCCACGTTTTCGATTTTAAATACAATATTATAAATAACATTATTGTGTCAATTATTTGGTCACATTTACAAGCTTAGACAATGTTTGATAATCTAACATGGGCTTACTAAGTCGTTTTTATCTTAACCAATCGTTGATATTAATCTGAATGACTGCCACTACGTACAGTCTACAGACCTACACATTGCTCCAACCTAGCATTTGTTTATATTATTATGGTTGACACATTCGTTACTAAGGGGAATAATTAATTAGGATATTTGATATGAAAACCTGTTATCTCTCATAATAGTAGTTTTTGTCTCTTTTAAATTTTAAAAAGTGACTGTAATAGGGTTTAGCATTTTAAACTAAACTTAAACTTAAACTACTAACTGTGAGAAGTAGAGTTTTTTTTATTAACGTGCCACAGTTGAGCGTATTATAAGATTTCATTATAATCATATAAACAGTTTTTTTTAATAGCTAATCATTTACTCTGTTACAAAGAAATCTGTCCTTTTAATAATGTTTGTACTAATTTAATTTTGATTTTGTTAGATACATTATTTTTATTTTATTTTTTATTCATAGTGGTTTTAAATAACGCGATGATTCATATAGAAAATTCAAACCCTTTTGCTGTTTCATATGTTTTACTAAGTTAGAATGTGTTTTTATAAAAAACAAATTGTAATATTCTATAATTTTTCTAATTAAATTCTGTTAGCGATCAATGTAGGACAAGAACGTAGGCCCTGTTTTTTTTAAATTATTCTTTATCAGCACTGTCATTCTTTTTATTTTATTTGTTTTGCCTAAGCAGAGATTCGTTGTGTCATCAGTTATATTCTGCCCCCCGCCCCTTCCCACCACATATCCCACCACTTCCGGGGTTTTTACCTAGTGTGGTAAATAGAAAAATATGACCATGCTTTATAACACTTTTAATATTTAATGTGGCTCAGTAAAATATTTGTATTGATCTGATAGTGTTTGACCTTCCTTTGCATTTATTATTTTAATAATGTTGGCTTATTTGTCATAATAGTAAAATCACGAAACAAATACTGTTATTACTAAAAAAATTACAAACGTTGCCACTCTGGTGATTAATGTCTATAATAATAATACTAGTTTAGGCTTTTTACTTATTTATTATTGGTGAAAACTCATTGAATATTTTTTTCTCTTAAAACCGAACATTGCCTACGAGTTAAATAAAGAATATTTCTGGAATGAGTTCTAAATCCAATATTCTCTTTATTTAGACTTCGCAGTGATCATTTTACAGATTAGGCATCTTACAGTTATGTTCTACAGTGCTATTATTTATATTCCGTGATATTTGTACAGTTGGTTAAAAATGTTTAAGAAATAAAATAGTAAAATAAAAATAGGTCATAGTGTCTATCTTATGAATCTCCCCTATAATAATAATAATAATAATAATAATAATAATAATAATAATAATAATAATAGTCAGTTGGGATTCTATGTCCAGCTAAAAATATCTCTAAAAGCATATGGTCTAATAGGAATTTGAAACTTGGTAGGGAATTAGTTCTTACCCAAAAGGATGTATGATTATAATTTATGCATCTATATTATATCATTATTATTATTATTATCACCGCGTCTTACTACCCGTTCGGGATATACGCACCCCTATATTATATCGAATATTGGATTGGAGGATTGAGGATCAGAGTCGAATGTTATGTACAGAGCTGTACAAGTAGTAATATTTATGAATGAGTCATTGCTACGAATGTCACCTTGAAGGGTAGGTTGGAAAACATAATTATATAAGAACATCTTTTATTTGTATATTTAAGGAATTAGATTTTCATAAAAAGAGCCACCATTTTTCTGGCTAGGAGCTGCATTTGGCTCCGGAGCCACGCGTTTCCGACCCTTGATATATAGATCATAGAAATAAAGATGCGATATTCATGTTCACATAGTACAAGTCCAAAATAAAAGTTAAATTTGGCCAATATTATATAAAATGTGTTGATCATTGTTATCATAGAGACAATTATCACTATTCTACTAGGCCTATATCCTTTCTCTATGATGTTACAAACCATAGTCAAAAAGACGATAAATATTTAGCCTTGCTTCACCGACTTTATATACAGTAATAATTTATTCCCATTAAAAATAGAAAATACGAGACACCTGTTCCTAAAGATTCGACTGACCATTTTGCGACAGTAGATGATAAGCTCAAATATACTGATTGTTGATAAAAAAATAGACCATAAGTTTTAAAACAAGGTCTATTTACAAATTTAATTTAGAGCTAGCCCCCCTTTCCACCCCCCCAATGATTCTAAACAAGATTTGAATCTCAACTTCACTGTCACCAAAAAATGTCATATCTGCTTACATTTTAGTTTTCAATTATATTATTTTCAGATACATAAAATACATTTTAGTCCGTATTAAATATAGATTTACTAGAGTAACTTCTTGTAGATAATTTTATATTCATTTATAACGAAGATAATACGCCCTTGCTTTAAATTTAAAAAAAAATCAGAATGCCAACAATATAATCCTTCCACGGGGGTCATTTGATCTTGGAGGGGGTGAAGGGGGGGTTATTTGACCCCAATCCATCATTCATAATTGGTCACTCGTAATGAAATTTAAGAAGGCTAATTTTTTTACCTCTTCGACACCCTTAAAGATCCAGTAACTGGTAAGAACAAATATTTAAACTTAACGTGTACTTACAACAAGAGAAAGCAAAATAACGCTAGATAATATTGTTTTTATGTATTCTCAAATTTTTATAAAATTGCGAGTCTACGCTATTTTATTTTATCAACTTGTTCTTTATAACCTCAAATACTCACCTCTAAATAGCTAATCTAACCATTTTAAAATAATGCAGCCAATAAAAAAAGTTTTTAAAACACGTACTCCACAAAAAAGAGGAGCCTTAAGAAAGGGCATTTTAAAGCGGGCCTGTAGAGTAAACAGCTCAAAATTAACTAAAGTAATACACAATCCATGTTTTGTTGATAGCTTTTATTTAATAATAATAATTTAAAACAAGGGCATTTTAACGTTCTAATATATAGGTAGGAATGATTAAAACTTCTCCCAATCAATTCGAATAAGATGAACTTCAACCCCACTGTTAGTGAATAAAGTTAAATGTATTTTGGATTTCTATGTCTTCATTAAACAATATTTTATTTATACTAAAGTAGATAATTACTTTCAATAATTTGATAATAATTATATTATTTGGTCTTACTCTGAACTAACAGTATTTGGTTCGATCCCCTGCATGTTCGATAAAAAATTATCATTGATAAAATTGAGATTTTCCTTTGTCAGTGACGATTTGACAGCTGGGGGTCTCGTTGTGACTGTTGTGGAGTAAGCTAGTTTGTAACTCATGCTTAGATATAATTAGTCGTTTAATAAAGTGCACGTAATAATAAGTTGAAAATGTAAGAAATAATATAAATTGCATACATCTAGGTACGCCATGCATGTTTTTCACTTGATATCCGTTAACAACAAATCCATGAGGCGTTGGAAGATAGCCGGTGCATTACATAGACCATAGCTCATTACGATGAATTCGTAGAAGACATCTGCTGTTTTGGGACGGTCTTCTGGCTTTATCTCGACTTGATGATAGGTGGCTGCTATGTCGATAGATGAAACAGTGTCTCCTGACAAACCCTCAAGTATGTCATCCATACGTGGCAATGGATAGGCATTTTTTATGGTTTGTTTTCGGTAGTCACAACAGAAACGAATGCCACCATCTTTATTTACTGTAAGGACTATAGGTGATATCTATGGTGAGGAAGAAGGACTCACCTTTCCGTGTTTTTCAATGTAACTGAAGTTCTTACGAATATATTCCCTGTTTTTATTAGGCGTGTGCGAAGGTCACAATTTTTAAATAAGAAGCGAAGTCGAAGCGAATCTTGAAACTTGCGAAGAAAAGTTGAAGTCGAAGTCAAAGCAACCTAGGGGATTTTTGTTGTTGTCACTTAACACTGTTTTTAATTTTCAAATTAATTATTTTTCTAGATCTTGTCAGTAATAAGGGCAAGAAAAACTTCCTTATTTGTTACCTAAGGACTATATTAATAATTATTGTACACAGGCTTACTGATTTTAGTAACTTATCAATTAAGTTTTAATTTCTAAGTACATCGTAGAGTTTATAATATTATTTTGCAAACTTTACATATTTATGTCTTTTTATCCGCATTTCTCTGATAGTAATTATAAATTAAATTACATTTTCGCTTCCTACTTTCCGTAGCAGCTATTTTTAATAATAAAGAAAATGCTAAAAATACATGAAAAACTTCTGTTTCAAAATGCACGTGTAAATTTGTCACAGATAATTCTAAAGAGATAGAATATTAAGGACCAACATTAGACGCGAGCTGCAATGATGTATCACAATTAAAGCGCTTTTTCTTCTTCATAGCAATGACCATGGTGTTATTTAATTATAGGTATTTTTATTTTTTACAAAATTATGTGGCCGATAATGAATAAGATATATTAACATTTACTTACTCGTTTTTGATCCATGCTTACGTTGTATTAGTTAAATTACTAGTTAGTGTTAAAATGTTGTTAAGTTGCAGTTTTAAAATTATCAAATATTGAAAAATATATTTATTAAGATAATATTAAATCGTTTGATAATTTATCGAGGTTTTAACCTTCCTTCGAAATGTTTTGAATATGCGAAGGTTATTGTAGTTATCGAAGTTGAAGCCGAAATATATTTGAACTTCTACTTCGACCTCGACTTTTCGAAGCTTCTCACACCATCAGTATTGATATGCAATGCCACGCGGATGTTGGTTTGCTGGTATAGCCTCACCCATTTCAATTAGATGATATGTTAGGTTTGTACGACCACATTCAGAATCATCTTGTGCCACAATATCCACAAACTAATTTAATAGCGCTATTGTTTCCACACAGGTAGCCTCAGAACACTTAGCTTGGGTAAGATCGAACAATACAGCTCCTGGATATAAGTGTTTGGTTTGTGAAGTGAGAGGGAAGTAAGTACAAGGGAGAATATTTTTCTTCTTTGGGTAGGGGGTGGAAGTGGCTCATTGATGCCCCCTTATAAAACACAATAAGGTCTGGTGTTGTATTTAGAAGTCGGAAAGGTACCTGTGACCAAAATACAGGCAGAGAGAATGCTGTATTTGGCTGCTACTTGCAGGTTGGACTCCAAGCGACCTTCTAACGCTTCAAATTCTGTATCCAATATTTCTCTACGTGGTAAAAACTATTCACTTTTGGCAGGCACGGTGACAGTTTCCGCAAGATTAGCATGTGACTCGTATGTTTGAAATAAAGCTTTCTTGGAGTTTGAATACTTAACATAATGACATGGAACTTTAACTCCACAGGTAGTGAAGATGTCCTGAGAAGTAATTATATCACATTTGTGTGTAAATATAAAGAAAAACCTGACAGAGCAGATTGGGAAATATCTTTAATTACAAAAAATGTTTGTGTGTACGTAGTATTGCCCGAGTATGACGGTTAGGGCTACCCGGCCTAAAAATGATAGCTGACGCACACTTACATCATGTATTGAGATCCCTTATGAGACAAGTCCTCTCGTATTATGCATTCTGTGACTTCAGAATAAATGAGGAGATCCAGTTTAATGGAGCGAATAGCTCCAGACGCGTGGATCGCAACTGGATTATTTATTGTAGAAATCTCTAATACCGGATGGGAAGCCAATGTAGGTCAGTGAAAACAATCTAGATCGGCCATCATGAGTTTCCTGAAAATGATACCACACATTCCCGCCATAAGTGTCCTCTTTCTCCACATCGAAAACAACGTGGCCCCGACTGATCCTGTGTAGCATATCCCTTTTATAGGAAACTAATCCACGCACTGCATGCCACCAATTTAATATTAATTTATTCTGCATTCATGTACAAGACACAGAGTACTATACTTGTCATTACTCCAAGGTGAGGGCTCACACTACTTGGCTGCGGGAATGTTCTGCCAAACCTTCTGTCTAGAAGGACATTAGAGGAGGGAATCTTGTCTTGCTATAACTGTAAGGCAACTCCCCCTCCCAGCTTGTTTGAGGTCAGTGCTTGTCGCTACAGATTAAACAGACAAAAAGCCAATAGGTTGAGGTAGTAGTAGTAGTGAGAGTTCTGGGACACTTTATCTTCATAAGATTAACATAGATCTCCCTTGATCTGTAGGAGAATAATGAGGAGGAGCACTTTCCCTGTAAGGTTAACATTGATCCTCCTCACTCGAGTTGGCTCACATTCTCCCACCTCCGTTGATAAACTCCACCATCAACAGTAACAGAAAATTTTATATTTTTATCGACTAATTTTAATTAGTTTAAAATAATTAGTTTATATTGACAGTCATTGATTTAATTTAAGATTTATTTTATTTATATTATCAATTTAATTAGAATAAATGGAATTAACTGCCTTGCTTGTATAATAATAGCATTAATCTTCACAAAGAATATAAGGAGTGGATCGGAAAAAGTTGTTTTTGGGAGATTAGGGTTTTAAATATGATAATTAATGTATTAAATAATTATGTTATCAGTGCCATGTCATGGAATGTTTCCAGCTTTATCAAACAGTAGTGTAAAATATTAAAGCCTGGTCCATATTTTGATCAAAGTAACAAAAAAGAACTTATATCCTTAAACTCCCCTCCTCCTTCCTCATCCTACCTACAACATCCTACCTCCAGTGAGCATCGGCCCCCACCCCTTACCTTATAAACATTACAGCAAATGAGTGTCAAGCAAAATTTACAGCTGATGATCATCTAGCACTGACACTTCCTTAACCAGAAAAGTTTTTCCCACTCGCATACCAACCTTCCTCCCTAGTTGAATATAATTATCAGTTTTACCTATCTCTATCTTTACAACTATAAGCATGTATGGACTTTACTATTATACTTAAATACTTGATTATATCAGCACTGTATAAAATCTAGTTGGGATGGACATTATGAGAATAAACTTACTTTAAAATAGACTGAATGAATGTTGTACAATTTTAGATACAGGCAAGATTGTTATGTATAATATTTAATATATTTTTATGTTAAAATGCGAAGATCCTATTCACAGACACAAACCCCCTTTGTTAATAAACAGCAAGTATTTATGTGGATATGTTTGAAATTATAAGCCGATTTGATACATCAGACTATCCATAAACATATATGATTTTCTACACAGTATGAAATATAAAAAGGTTCAGAGAAAAATTAAGGATGAGATGAGTGGGTAGTGTCTTCGAGAGTTTGTGGGACTTTGACAGAAGATTTACCTAATTCAAAAGTAAAATCACGAGTAGAGAATGGTGGGTAAAGTTGTGTTGAAAATAGCTATAAAAAGAAAATCAAACTTGATCATTATACATTTTTTTAAGGAAGGTGGTATTACAATATGTCACTATGGTTATGATAGAAAATGAGAAAAATCAGCTATACAATATCCACTTAGAGGTGTCAGTGTTAGACGATAGTTATCTGTAAGGTTTGTTAGACGTTCATTAGCTATAAGGCTTAGGAGGGTGAAAGATATCCACCATCTTGAATCAGATCATTGGCTGTACAGTTTAGAAAGGGGGCAGTGATCAGCATCGTGAATCTCTCCAATGTTCCATCCAGAAAAAGTAGACTAGACCCTCATTGTCTGTAAGTTTATGGGGGGAAGGGGATGGGACTTGATGATTATTGGCTTCAAGGGGTTTGGGGAAGAAGGGAAAAGGAGAGGGCGTTGGTGTGGATAAAGTCTTGTTTGATATTTGCCTGGGTTGGGGATGGGAAAGTGGAGACCAAGTCTTGTTTATTATTTTGCTCAAAATATTACCCAGAAATTACTAGCTTATACTAAGCTTTAATTAACCTAGAAACATTATATTACATGGCACTGATAATAGCATAAATATTTAATACACGCAATATTATATTTAAAGCCTGAATCCTCTAAAACGATTGTCTCTTATCCACCCCTTAGTCTCAATGTGGAGGATCAATGCTATTATGATGTATGATAGAGAACAAGTTGCCTATATTATAATTAAATTGTCAAAAAAATACTTGGTTTTAAATTAAATCCATTGCTGTTGATTTAAATGAACTATTATTAATTTATGAAATAAAAATACTTAGTTTTCAACGATGTTTTATGTTTTTGCATTGCAACTGGAATGGGATAACTTGGGCCAAATCCAGTGAGAAGGTTCAATATTAAGGGAACGTGATCCTCCTCATGATCTTCCTCCTGAGTATGGAGGGTCAATTTCAATCTATTGGGGAAATTGTCCCAGAACTCTCAATGTAACAACTACTAGTTGAGTTAAAACCATATCTACGATGTTTCTGGGCAATTAAATATGAACTATGATACATGTATTTAGGATAATAATTTACAATAGAGACACAGTATTACACAACATAAACTAGGTCAGTGTCTAACGCAAGTACAGCAAAACCATTACCATACAAACGACAATAAATGAAGGATGTATAAGATAATTGATACAGTCCAAACAAAAGTATATAGCAGCAGTTCTCATACTTTTGGAATCACGGAGCACTTTTCAGGAGAAAAACTCGTCACGCAGCACTATTGTTGCCCTGATGCCAAAGAAACTTTAAAAATGCATTTAGGTAAAAAAAAAATGCACATACGTGTCTTTGAGGATCAGGGAAAATATATTTTTATCATATAACAGAAGCACAAATAAATTTTCTAGTTCTAAATCACTTAAATTTTGAACTAGACTTAATTTTTACCATTACAATTTATTGAAAACTGGAACTTTAAATATAATTTTCTCAAAACATCAATTTAGCGCATGGGTGTCTTTGGCATAAGAGCAACGATATTTCACCTAGAACATACATAGGTACTAAACCAAATGACGGCAGCATTCACTATGAAAACGAATTCTTAAGCATTTGGGAATGTTGAGCATTAAATCTTATTTCATTAGAAATGTTATTTTATCCACTAATCTCAGAGAAATAAAGAACATACTTAACTACATAAATGAAAAACAACAATAAACATAAATTAAGGCAACACATTTGATAACGAATTCTAAGCAGGTATTGTAAATCCATATTATAGTACCCACATATATATGGTATTTAAAGCCATTCTCAAAATTGCAAAAAAAATCTTGGCATAAAAAAACGATAAAGTATATACCGTGAATTGAATTTTTTTTATGAGAGGAATGTAACCGATTTTATTTGATTAATGTGGCTTTATATGGTAGAAATTTGTACAGCTATAATGAATATCTTTCTCTATATTGAGGAGGGATACGAATTTTGATTTGGTAGCCAAATAGGAAGAAAATCCTGATTCGCGTAAGTAGGCTACAAAACTTCAAATTCGTTTCTTAGATGACACTAAAATTCTAACTTCCTATTTGCAAAGTTATCTTTAATACCAAACTCTGATGTAAAATCAATCAAGCACTCGTACTGCTGCGATGTCAGACAGGCTAGCCTTTCTGAAACCTCAGAGTATAAGTATACAACCCAAACGTTTTCTTTCATTCTTTTGTGAAGCTCATCCTGAAAATAACAGTTAAAAATATCAAGCAAACTTATCAGGTGAACGTGGAACGTGGAACGTGGAGCTCATTTAGAAGGTTCTCACTTCAGCTCTCCTTTTTAAGAGCCAAGTTGAGGTTTTGCCACGATAAAGCCGCCTTACTTCTGTGTGAAGAAGTGTAGACGTATATCCACTCCCCATGTCATCAAACAGTATTTTGAATAGCTTTGTATTCTTAGATCATGATTTGATAAAATGTGTTATTTTCACGCTTTCGCCCAAATCTCCTTTAATGGAGGGTGCGATTTTTATCGCACCAAGGGCATGTAGGTGGAGGATGGAGAGGCTAGTGCTGCACTCCCAGACTTTTGTTTTATTTTTGAAATAGAACCGGACGTCTTCCCGGTAATGGCCTTCGCGCTGTCTGTGCACACATCAACGAAATTATCTCATGGGATACCATTCACCGTGAAAAATTATTTAATTAAATTGAAAATTTCAGCGCTAATTATTGTGTTAGTCACTAACGGACTGCAGATAATCAGATCCTCTTGAAAAGACTCAATATATTGGTAGGGCATAAATACTATTAAACTTGACAAACTGGCCACATCCATTGATTCATACATTTGGAGTAAATATTTAGTTGTAGCTTCCTCTACTAAGTCCCTGATTGGTCGTGAGAGTGTGTTATTTGATAATAGAACTGTGTATACTAGTGTCGTAGCTTTTGTATCTGAAATACACTTCACTATGTCCTTTACGCAAGGCTTGAAAAGGTTTTCAGTGATCATATGGGCTTTGCCAGCTTGAGCAACTTAGTAATTGAATAATTAAAACCCCATCAAAGTCTTTTCGTAAACGGTTATGGAGTGATAGTATGTTTTTTCTGGGCTTGTGTAAGTTCACCCTACTTGATTGTGAAGAAATCAGTTGGTTTTCCATTTTCTTCTGAATGGACACCCTCAACATTATGGTTCATTTTTTCTGGGAACATTACACAGTTTGGAAACACTCTGAAAAAGTGAATTTTTGACAGAGACAGGGCAAACTAGCACCTTTTGGTCTCTCTGTCTTTTTTATCCGTGTGCCATCTATGTGTTTTTCCAACATTCTCAATGCTTTGAATGGTTTCAAGAAGGTGTGGAGCGAGCGGGCAGAGTTGACTGAGGTGACGCATCACATTGTGACGCCCATATTGAGCCCAGGAAGCGTGCCCAAAAAACAACCATGAGGTTACAAGAGAAACATAGTTTTTTATTTCAGTTAGTTAAAACTACAATGATATAGTAATACGACAGTACATTAAAGGCTTAATGAGCCTACGCTTAGTCTGGCAAAATATTGACTGAGCCACTATGACTTACAAAATATTAACCGCCCCACAGAGGGAACGTTAGAGTGAATGTTAGATGTCTAGATTCAAATTTACCGCCCAAGGGCGCGCTTACATCCATAAACACAAGATGTCTGACATGTTTAGTTTTAATTGCCCATAGCATTAACTGAAGTATAAATTAATTATATAAGAAAAAGTGCTCATAAAATTTAGCTTTACATTCCTATAAATATATACATGATTTGGCGGCCGAATATTTTAAACAGAGATCCCAACAATGGCCGTTGAGTGCTAATCCTAAGTTACGAAGCATAACCTAATATTACAAACAAGTCTTATAAGTGTACAATAAGTTCCGCAAACTCCCGTTGCGCTCATGATAACCTAATCTAACAATTCCATATAAAATACCTTCATTACTAAGTGAACTTATATAGTCTAAAAATACCCAAGATAATATTAAACAATTACTAAGATCCGCTAAGATAAAGGCTCGGGCGCACCTACAGTTAATAAGACGTACTAAGTCAAACATGAATTCCCCTAGAAAGTTACTATTATGAAACCTTGGTTCACCCACGCCAAATCAAATTAAAGTCCCCATTCATAAACATGAAAAGAAGCGCCAAACAGTAATTTCGAATAATATTCCTCCCATATTTAAAGCCAAAGAGAATTTTGATTAATATCCCCAAATATTAGTTATAACCCAGCGCCCTCACCTGGTAAGAGCCAGTGATACAATGAGTACCATACAAAATTACATCTGCTGTTATATAGCATAAACAGGTCTTAGAAGTTCTCAGTAGAGGAGGAGAGGAAGGGAAACACATGGAACAAAAAGAAGGGTGGAGACTAGCGCTCTGGGCGTATCGCGGACACCCCAGTAATTACTAGGCCAAGCTCGAACATTCCAGGGGCGGATGTTCGCGAAGTCAAGTTGACAACTGGATTGTTTAGGGGCTGGGTGAGGCGCTGATTTGGTTCGCGTCTCAGTCAGTCTTCTATATCCAAGCCACGGGAGTGGATGTGTTGTTGCGTGCATGTGCGTCCCATTCGACGGGGAGAGGTCTCGATCAGACTTGGTGAGACTTGGTGAGAGTTGGTGAGCCTTGGTGAGTGTAAAGCCTCCATATTACCGGGTTGTTGGTTTTAGATATTTGTTGTTTGGAACATCGTTACAACATAAACTTCGGCTTTATTATATTTTATATCTACACTGCCTCACACCAGGCTGTAGGAGCTAAATACTGTCTACCAAACACCTACCTAAACACAGTTCATTGCTGCACAAACTCACAGTTTTGAGAGCTTGTCACATTTATGTGTCTTTCCACTCTCTTCGTGTGGCACCAAGTGCTACATGGAACACACTTTGGGAACCGCTGGTATATAAAATAACCAATGTTACAAAGTTAATTCACACAAAACTGTTTGCATTTTATATATGAGAATTCAGACAAAAATACGCCAATGGTTCTTCTAGATTAAAATAGGCCATATGAAGATTCATCAATAAATACGTCAATGGTGCTTATAAATTAAAGTACACAACAAGATAACTCGGCAACAAAAACGCCAATGTGGTTTCAATATTAAAATACACAACATGAAGACTCAGCAACAAAAACGCCAATGGAGTTTCAAGATTAAAATACACACCATGAAAACTCAGCAACAAAAACGCCAATGGTGTGTGCCAGGCTTTTAGGAATTAGCCCGCACATAAAGGCATTATAAACAGATAGAAACACTACTAGAGGCAACAAAAATAATCAACTGAATTTGACTTACAATGGCCCGTTGCGGGCTTGGGTCATTCTCCTTGATCACCTGATGTCGGCGAACTATTAACTCTTTTTGACTGTGCCTTCCCAAACAATGGTCAACAATCTTAAGATACTTCACTAAACTTCTGCATATCGCTCTTGCGTGGTGACCACCTCCAATTCAACTTCTCTCCTTGTCTGATGGTTATTTGATTTGATTGGTTGGTATCCCCATCTCCCACTTTCCTAATCTTGTGCTAATCTAGAGGAATATAAAATGAGGTACCGGGTCTGAATATTTATTATTATTGTATAATATATTGCACTTGAACGTTCATCTGATATGTGTTCACCACCCAAGGACTATCCATTGAGCCAAGACCGGAACGATGGTGGTCTTCGCTGCCAGCATGATCAGAGGAAGATCACACCTCAACACTCCAAGGATGTAATGACAGTTTCTATTATTGTTACTTATACAACATGCCGCTGGTCTAGGTGTTCTAGTTTGAATTGTTTAACCACCCCAGCCACGGATATAGCTTAAAATGTCGCATAACGACTGTTTCTTCTAGGTAAAATAATTTTTGTTATTTTGAAGGGAATTAAGTTTTGTTTTGACTTCAAATGACGTAGCCTTAAACTTTAGATTTTTAGCAATATGTCGCTTAACGACGGTTTATTATTTGTATAATAAAATTTGTTATTTTGAAAATAGTATAGGTTTGCTTTGATTTCAAATGTCGTAGTTTTAAACTGTAGCTATTTAGCATTATGAGGCTTAACGATGGTTTATTCTTAGTTAAATTACGACTGTTATGGGGAGAAGAGCTTAGTAAAACTTTGTTTTAACTATGTAATATCACTCTGCCTACTAGTTGACTCGCGAATCGTTCAGACCTAGTAGATTGGGATTGGTTATATATAGTTGGTGACCATTTAGGTAATTTGTTTCTTACTAGCTTGGTTGTCTTTATTTAGGCATTAGTAATTCTTGGTAGCCAATTTATGGCTCAATGTTGCAAACTGGCTAGGCTAAAATTTTTGTTTTGGTTTATTTAACTAAAAGTAGGTGGTATCCTTAAAATGCCTGTGGGGCTTGAATCTCCGGTGTTTGAGTATACCTTTCTATGAGATTGTCACAAGATGGGCGGTTATGCTTAAACCACACTCGTAATTTTTCTACTAAAAAGTGGTAAACATTTATTGAATATTTTTAAAAAAGTACAAGGATCCGTAAAAAAGTATTGTGAATCTAACGGAATAAATTATTTGGTCTCAAAGTGCAAAATGGGAAAGCAGGAGAGTTTCAAGTTTTTACCTGCTTCCAGAAGGTGCGAGGGGTCAAAAGAAGTATCATAAAATCGAGAAAAAATAACTGGAGTAAAAGTCTTAAAAAAATTCGTTTACAATTACCTTAGCCTTAGAAGTTATTCAAGATAAACTGAACGAGGTGACGGTAGCCTGGGAGTATCTCGGTGCAAGTGTCCGTGGTAGATTTTGTCCACAGACAATACGTGCACACCTCGTGCAGCACTGAAAAGAAAAGGTGAGCAGCTCATTAGGTGGGTCGCATAAAGTTATCACGACTAAAATCTATTCCCACGGCGGTATTTACAGTATCTGCTGGTAGTTCAGAAAAAGCCCACTCACACAGAAGCAAGATGCTCTGCATGTCTTATTCTCTCAGACGAATCCTTGCGGCCATCTTTTGATGAGACACCGCACGCACTGCTGGATGTGGTGCCATTTAAATACATATAAAGATTAAATCGTGTGGTGACGTACCGAAACTTAGTGAGAGCCCTTCCTGCCTTTAAGAATGTGTTCTAGCTAGAATGTATTGTCTTGGTCTTTATATTAAATTTACATTTATAATATATAATTGAAATACACTCAAAGGTATCAGAACCGAATACATCCTTTTGAAACTAGATTTTAAGTATTTATACACCTAAAACTAAACAAAAAAACTTTGTAATATTCAAAAATAAATTTAAATATGGAATTACACCTTGATTAAATCGTATTCGATAAATATGAGCATCAATATAACACCTGCTCAACTTCCATCGTAATACACTTGATTACAAATGCAATTGTATAAGAGTATTTTGTAATATAAACGCGTAGGAATACGGTTTCAATAAACTTTCTAGGCACATATTCCATTGTTGAGAAAATCACAGGTGAGTATAACCTTTCTCGATCAAGAGCATGTACAATTTAAAAAGTAGCACATTCCATATTTTGTGTAAAATGTTGGTATTGGCTCAATAAAGTGGTGTCACCCTACCACCCGCCCCTTGTCCGTAGGTGCTGGCTGCAGCCTTGTTGGAGTCAACATCTGCTACCAGTAATCAGCAGCCTGGTGTGAATGGAAGTGGAGAGGGAGGCTGGACGAGTTCTCAGGGCTGCCACCCTCTAAATGCCCTTCGTCACCCTGCAGCTTGTAACGCCCTTTGATCTTGTGTCGTATGGTCCCAAAGCCCCTATTGTTACATCAACCCCCCTCTCTGGCCTTCGACACCCCCACCTCTCACGGTCACTTGGACAATCAGTCACGCCACTTCGCTCAGGGTACACACACTTGCAAATCAAAATTACTCAAACGTTGACACTGGAATTTCGAAAAGAAGGCAAATCAACACAACTGTGCAGGTACAGTACATATTAGTAACTGTATTTGACAGCCTTATTATTTTATATTTTATTTAAATTCTCGGGACAAGTGAAATATTAGGAGGTAACAAAATACTATAAACCCAAATTATAATAAAACACCAGTGCGTTGGTTGCTATTTATAAAATAAACAAACGTGGTCTCTCTGGATTTATAACATTCCACCTTAATTCTCCAATTTGTACTAAACGTGTGAGAATGGTAGTATTTAAGATAATAAGTCTGACCTAATTTGTATGGAGGTAAACGTTGAGGAGGGAACCGATTACGAAGAAAGGGTTGAATTCCTTACTCTAGGATTCTACTCAAACCAAACATCCGCATCACCGAAAATTTATAATAAATTAAAGCCCACGTGCCCATCGCTGCAGATACAATTTAAGAGCTAAGCACTAAACATATTAATGTTATGGCTACGCGAAATTATAACGTACATTAAATAGTAATTAGATCTTATCCCCGTTAATTTAGATTAGAATAACTTAAGACATAATTGGCAGACACCATTTATAAATTATTAAAAAATGTAGAGTTTTTAAGGACTAATTTGATTGTATGATGCTGAAAGAATATTTATTACACGTTTAAATTCCAATAGTTTCAAGCAACAGATTTTCAAATCAGTTCTTGAATGTTTTGGAGTCGTATAGGCTTAATAAATTAATTATATGATGGATAATAGTGAAACTACTATATTTGATGGTTAAGGTTATGGCCGAATCTAAATATCAGAATATTTAAATTGAAAAATTACAGCTGGACACGGGAATATAACCCGGGATCTTTGGTTTATTACGCCAATCCTCTAACCTTTGAGCTATCCAGGAATCATCCCGTGTTCAAGGTCATTATTCACTCATATTTTAAGACAGAGTCTGTGATGGACGTGCATATATCGTCGGCTACAAATGTGTGATTTTATTAAGATCACGAGCTATCAGATAACGCAGTCACCATTAACCGGATGGATAGTTCTGTGGTTAGAACATTGACGTACTAAGCTAAAGGTCCCGGGTTTGATTTTCATGTCTAGGTTACATTTTTAGATTTAAAGAATACGCTATTTAGAGGCCGCTATAACCGTAACGAACAGATATAATAGCTTGCCTATTCAACCCATCATGATACGTTCATTCTTACGGTTGTCATTGTGCAAATGTCAGAATGAAGCCCTCTCGAATCAATGGTGGCTTCGTTATCTGATATCTCACGATTGATTACACTTTGTAGCCGATGATTTCCACACGTCTATCACAGACTGTCTTAAAATATGTGTGAAGAATGGCCCTGAGCATGGGATGATTACTGCATAGTTCAGTGGTGAGATTGACTACTGTTCCAGATTCAATCCATCTTATTGTTAAATAGGAGATTGCATGCTTTCAAATTAATATAAGAGTTTGAAATCATTTAAGTCATCTAAGTCAAATCTAGAATATATTCCTTGAATGTACCAGCAGTTTGTCGGTTTCACTCGGCCTGTCACAGTGTTCATGTTTCGATAATCTTATATGTAATCACTGAAATAATTAGTATTTTTGTAAATGATAGTTTGAAATTAATTTTTTTATATTATTGAGTAGATTTTTTGATGGAATTGAAGAAAACGTGGGCTCAGGTAATTTTTTTTGCAGTTTTTATAAAACAAATATATCTATGGCAAAAATAAATAATAATAATTTAATTAAATATTCTTTATTGGTAGAGTAAACAGTTATTGAACATTTGTAATGGCCATCATGGAATATGAACCGACTTTCTTCTTAAAGGTAAATGTTTCTGATAAAATACTGCATAGCCAATTACAAATATTTAAAAAGCTGTTAAGATAATTATATATGTATTTTAACTAAATCTATCAACTAAAGTCATATTTTATTAAATTTTTAACAAAATGCGGGTTGACAATTAAAAAATATAAAAATACGGACCATCATTCCCCTTTGAGAACATTTAGTAATTATTTAATTAAATGAAGGAATTTAATATATATATATATAGATAGATAGATAGATAGATAGATAGATATAGATACATCTTTAACACAGTAAATTAAATGTATTAAACTAAGCCGAAAGTGATAATCAGGAGGATTATAAGAGAAGCTGTGCCTATTTAGCCCGGATGGAGGGTTAAGTGCAGCCATTA
Organism: Timema californicum; assembly: GCA_902141385.1. NCBI lineage: Eukaryota > Metazoa > Arthropoda > Insecta > Phasmatodea > Timematidae > Timema > Timema californicum. The sequence goes on along the minus strand of CABFOW010006532.1, from coordinate 1,286 downwards.
GGAAACAATCAATCTTTGTTTATGCGTTTTAGTTTGAAACCAGTTACCTTGTGTTTGTTGTGTTAACTCTTCTGTTTTGAAAATAGTTAAGAGGTTCTGATAAGAGAGACAATAATATTGAACTATCAGTATAGCATAATATGTACTGATGCTAGAGTAAGAAGAAATTTGAGTGTACGAAGAAGATATTCTGACTGCTTCACTATCAATAAAAAGCCAGAAAGGTTATTTTTAATCCTCTTGATAGACAATCAGTGATATACATATGTTCACTCCGATTCTAGCTGCCTCATATCTTGCACGGGTCCATAGATTGCACCAATATTTCTAGCGTCAACTTAACTGTTGTAAAATACTTTTTGAATCCATCTTTGCCGTATTTGCTGAGTGGTGGTTTAGTGATGGTATGATCTATGTAAACATTTATTGATCAAGAAACTAACAACACTTGAAGATGGCCATCTGTAGCTTTGTAGCTGCGGCTTTGTGCTGCTTTGACAAGCACAAGCTCTGATTCCCCTCCGGATGCCGAGTTTTTGAACTTTATCTGATCACACTCCCATTACGTCTCGTTTAACATTATTGGCTTGTCCTATTCTCATGAATATGTTATAGCTCGCATGTCTTGACGTACCCATGCGACCATTAGGGGTTGTTTCATGTCGTGTATCCTATTACATGTGGTGCACTTTATTCTCCGAGGCAGAGTAGTATTGATCTGATTTCCTGAAGCATACACTAATGTAGGCACTTATTATACCTCTACGATGTTGAGTTTTACGTGAAAGTATTTTCATGTAAATAAATTGATAGTAATTAAAAAAAAATTACAACTAACCTTCACATATAATTTATCAACTATGTTTTTAACACTATATAGACCCACTACTAGATGTCAATACATACATATAAATGAAGATTCAAATAAAATAGCAATAGGATTATCTCAATAAAAGGGAAAGTTATAAAATTAACTACACTCACATAAAGCAGATCATTTTTATTATTTTTATTAAAACCGTAAAAGTATATGTATATCATACTATATTAAAAACTAGCTAAAGACTATCACATTAGAAGAGACAGTTATAAAATTAACTATTTTTATTTAAACGCCACATTTCTATTATTTTTATTAAAACCCAAAAATTGTATGTGCATTATTTTTTAAAAACTATCTAAATTATTCTACAAAAGTAATCTTACTATGCTAGTATTTAACTACCATCATTCACCCGCTTCAGTGGCCTCATGGTCTAAGGTGCTATCCTTGCAATATACAAGAC
>CABFOW010006531.1:17387-31304 GCA_902141385.1 Timema californicum | reverse complement strand
GCGTTAATTAAATACCATCCATAATTAAAGTATATACTAATTTTATGTCAGAGTTTGGTAACTTTTATATTTTCTTGTATATCAATTAACAGGAAGGAAAGAGTTAAAATTTCAAAGAAATGTCCTACCCATCATTGGCATACCAGATAAAACGATACTTTTACCCTAGTCCGGCCGGATTCAGATCTGACATTATTTTAAATAACACATTTTTAGTTCTAATTTTGTTTTGGTGTTTGTGACTTTAGTGTTTTATTTTGTGCTGATGCGTCTTTAAATTATAATAATAAATATAATAATGGCCTCCCATATAAAAGTCCACCACAACATCCATGTGACCAGCCCTGTCGGCAAAGTTTAAAATCCAAGGGACTGACGATCTCTTTGTTTGTTTGTCGGCTTTCAATTTTGTCTTTGTCCCGTCTCCTTAACGGTAAGTTTCGAACATCCTCTTTGGTCTCATTGTCGCCTCCTCCCTTGCTTGCCTGGATGTATGACTGCTAAACTGCCCGCCTATAAAAGGCCACGTTCTCCCGACTCGTGTGTGTCATTTTCTGACTCCCAAATGGTCTGTGAAATTGCTTTTCCCCTCTTTCACTTTCCAGTTTAAATTGCTTTCTTATTGTTTTGTTAAACTGGTCGATGCCGTATTTATCGGCTTCTGGAGTTGTTAGAAGTTTACCTTTTCCCACAAGTGTTTATACTTTCTGTATGAAGAAATGATTGTAATCTTGAACGATTTCCGCCTCTGGATTAATGACTAAACTTTATTTTATGTTCCCCTAACTAGACACAACAGAGTCTTTACTGTTCCTCTGTACCCGGGGCTACAGCACTTTATGGGATCACCATGTTTATCTGTTAGTCAATTTTAATTTTTGAATAAATAAACACATCTTGACCAAACTTGAATAGACACTTTTTTTCCTCGCATGGATTCTTAACATATCTTGCGCTATAAAAGTAACACATCATAGTCTTTAATATTATGTTTATCAACATTAGCATGTCTCTCTTTATTCTGGTAGCTTTTTGTCTGAACCTTATACTATTAAACGTCCAGAATATTCGCATACTTAACTAATGGGATATGGATGGATGAGTAAGTTAGAATTTAAAGGAGATCTATCTTTAGTTTCGTGGAGAAAACGTAGAGAACCACTTAGATGAATAAACATTCTTAGGTTTTGAATCCAGATCCCCTCAATCGCAAACCAGACCGTATGAGACCGATACCCTAGGTCAGTGGTTTCCAACCTTTTGAAGGGCGCCAATTTTTGTAATTTGGGACACCATCTTGTCCCCTTGATAATTTTTTAGTTATTTAAACTAAACATTTAAATCCTAAATTTTAAATGATTATCTTCACAGACTATTACTAGCCGTCAGGGCTATCTGCATTTAATAACAACTGTGGGGTTTGTAGAATTAATAGAAAATGTACCTTTATTTTCTTTGAGGGAGAAGGGCGGGGACCATTTAGGAAAATCCACCCCCAATACTGGAATTTGAATTTTGTGTTCATCACAAACCAAACAAGTATGACACTTGCCCTCCAATGTTTGATTTAATTACTATAATGGATTACCTAATGCGACTAGGATGTCACGTATTTAGTTCCACCGATGAGATCGTGTGGGATGTGGTGGGCATTGTGCTACGTATTTTTGCGTCATAAAAAACTAAACGTGGTGCTGATTCGCACAAGCACTTTTCATTACATTTATATACAACGATACACAATGCATTGCACGGGGCGGGTCCTCCACCATATACCAAACGATCTCATTGGTCGAACTAAAATACAATTTTACGACGACATTTATTGGTAATTAAAGCGTATAACCCGAACGGGTAGTAAGACGCGGTGCTAAATATAATAGTAGTAATAATATTGGTAATTAAGTTTTTACATGCGTTTTCATATCCTATACAATGATGAGGGAAAACATCCGAATTGATGGTCAGGTGGACTAAGATATTACATATTGCCGCTGATGGATGTGTTGGGTTTTGAACCCAGGCTTGGTGTACTGAGGGTGATTACACCTGAAAGGTTTTTCACTAATCCTCCACGTAAATTCAGGTATGTTTCCTCTAAATACTACCTTCCTCACCCCTACCTACATAGTGTAAATATGCGAACAGTTTGGATGGGTGAAAAGGCAGTGTTTTTAAAAAAAACTGTATGAAAGTACTTGCTCTGTACTTTTTTATCCAAAATTTGACGGCACGTTGTAGATGTTTATCGCATACAAACTATCCGTAGTTATTTTAAAATGTATCAAAGCCTTGCACCTCGCATTTCATTTAAGGCATCAAAGTGGTTTATTCTTGCATTAGAGCGTGCTTTTGGGAACGAGTGTATGTTAGGTACAATTTGACGTAATACCCCTGTGATCTGTAATGTTGCAAAATGTTGGTTAGATTAACTGAGACTCGAATGATGTATTTGTAATGAGAGGGCTATAAGGGGAACCTGAGCTGGGGAATTACATTCTGAGTAGCCTTATTTGTGTAACAACTCTATTTGATCCGTCTCGGTGGCTTAGTAAGCCCGACTTCGGACTTAGGATGGGGATGTAGGGAACGCGAAAAAATGAATTTTTGCACTTTTTATATAAACACTTTTTTTGCCAAACGAAATCAAAATTGCTTCAGTACAAACATAGAGCTAACTTTCTTCACATGGTGATATCAACAGTTTTTGAATATCTGTCAAGGGTGTCCTGGAATTTAATAGCAACTTTTTCTCTTCATTTAAAAAGTGTATCGTCTAATGCCGCTATGCTCATGATAGATATTCAACATCTGTTGATATCACCGCGTGTAGAAAATTGTACTGAAGCAATATTTTATTTATTTTGGTAAAAAAGTTTTGTTATAAAAACTGCAAAAAACACTGACCTTTTCTCGCGTTATTTACACCATCTTAAAGGATTGGCTCATTCCCATCAAGTGCCTAAAATAATGCGGAAATTACTTTATTGTTGTTGGTGGTTCAGTCACACGAGTAGCCAAACAACGTGGCCATACTCCATAGTGGTAACAACCTCCTTTTTTCGCGCTCGAAAATGATACAAATACTAAAAAAATTGAGTTTTTGCTTTAATTTTATTAGTTCAAATATTGTGCCAGACATAATGAAAGCAAACACTGTCTTTATAACCGTGTCTTACTAACAGTTTTGGGCTATCATTTATTTACAGATATGAAAATTGACCTCATAGTATCCGGGGGATGTGATAGCAGCCTGAGACTATAATCGTAATCAGGAAATAGGTATTCCGAGAATTTTTCATGTGCCTCACATTATGCACTTTCCTAGGCCCTTTCTTGTTATTCAACTCCCATGACTTCTACTCCAGGCTGAGCAGTGAGCTTTTCTAGTAATTCCCGCAATATACTTCGTGGAAGGGCCAAGCCATGCAACTTATAGCTGGAGCTCCGATTGTAGCTGGGGTGAAAAGTAAAGTTGCTGATAGTAGCCGGGCTACTATTATATCAGATACTATAATAACTTTTTGTTTTAAGTTTGAATACCGTGCTATAACTTTTATTCAAACCGTATACATTTTAAAGGAAGCCTTTAAGCGTCCAACGTGTCAATTTAACTACATTTTGAAAGATATATTTTTATTTATAATGAAAATTGACTACACATATTGATTAGGGTTAAGGATTTTTTTTATGAAATTTAAACAAAATAGTTCATTTTTAAATAAAATACTGAGAATCCAATTAAAATATTTGCTCTTTGTAATATCACCTTATTTTAAATACTGGGATATTTTAGCTGAACGTTAGATCATAGTTTGTACTATATTGTACTAATGTGTGATGTTAGTTTTTAACATCCGTTTCAAATTAAACTATTATCAAATTAAATGTGAAAATGGAACTCATCTTGTGAAGCGCGCCCTAGTACTCATTTGTCTAAAACTTCTTCTTAAAACTTCAATTTACATTTCTCTGAAAGGATCCTTATGTTATAAATCTTCTCGAGAGTGTTGAGAAACTCATTCCCGAAAATTTTCTCGGGGAAAATATTCCTTAAGCAATTCCCCCCTTTCCACCTGTCACCCCAACGTCCCACCCCCTCTGCCACTCCAACTTCACCTGTCACCCCAACGTCCCGCCCCCTCTGCCACTCCAATTCTCTCTCTCTCTCTCCCCTTCTTTTCCCTACCTTTCCCCTCTTTTATCCTCATTTCCTGTAAAACGTAGCACAGAGGAGCGATTGCATAATGAATATGCCGCGAGGCACTGAGCGGAATTCAACTGAGCACAGACAAGATAGGTTTTGTAATTATCGTCCTAGGAGACACAGGGGAGAAAGTAAAGACTGGGAAATAGATATGGGATGAAACTGCGACGATAAAGAGAAATAAACCAGTCACTTTAATGAAGAAATGGTTCGACGTAGAAAACACTTCTGTGGGAGCAGCAATCAACTTTGGAAATAAAGTTTATATTTTATTTGTAAATTTAACAAAAGGATTTTTCCAAACTATTTTTTTACGTCGCATATTATTAACTGTTAGGACTATTACACATCTAGCCACGCCAATGGTGTAGTGGAGGGGAAGGTAAAATTTTAGATAAAAACAATCCGAATTTGCGTGAGGGTGAGTGAGAAATCATTTAGGGAAAATCCTCTTTTTACCAGGTTCGATCTTTTTCATCACTATTAAACCAGACTATACGAGCAAGAAACTTATTCCGTGGGTTCACCTAGTGTAGTTTTGAGAAAGGTATACTCAATTAACTGCAACAGCGTTCGTCTCTAGATGGTGAATGGGGAGGGAAACAACCCTCCCAGTGCATCTTCAGGAAATCGAACTCCTAGGGCGGTATGCAAGAACGTTAATGAATGCTTAGTGGACCGATAGTGTGATCCCAAGCACACCATCGGTCTACTAAACATTCATTAACGTTTTTGCATACCGCCCCTAGTCTTCAACTATGATGCAAGCACACTACTAGACATTTTACAGCTGACAGACTGCCTTCCCCGCCTCCCTCCCCTTGTCCCATGTGTTTTAATATCCGTCCGGGATGTCTGGATATTTGAAATAATGATGGCAAATCATGGAAAGAAGAGAGGATTTTAAAAATTACTAAGTGTATCAACTCTAAAAAATGGTTTTATAATGTTTCTGGGATAAAATAAACCTAAGTGTAAACTTTAAGACATGGAATATCTCTCGATTGCATTAGTACCATTTAAATAGCTGGGATTTTTTCCCCCGAAAAATTGAAGAACGTTTTTTCTAGAGATAAAATATTTCATCTCCTATCTCTGATTCTACCTATTATAGATTATATTTTCTGTGCTGTTAAAAGTCTGACAAAGGTCATTCTCTTACTCGAGTCTTATGATGTGAATCATTCATAATAAACCAAAAAGTAGAAATTCATAAGTGCTAGAACCGCGGAAGAACGATCGGGGAGAGAGGGAAGAAGATGATAATGAGAGAAACGGGGTTAGCTGGATGTATATACGTATATATTAACAGAAATTGAGGCAGGAGCTTGAAGGATGTGACGAGATAAATAAACTGCACACCAGCCCTCTTGTAACGTTTTAAAATAGATCAACTCCGGGGGTAGAGTTTAGATTAGGAAGAAAGGGAGAAGGGTAAAAGTAAAAAATGAAGGGGGTAGGGTTAGTGGAAGATACTTAACTCTAAATTTATAGCTTGTCTTGTTTGTTCTTATGGTTACAGTGTATTTTCTTTTACAGGAAATACTGCTTTTGGTAACTGTATTCTCAATGATTAAAAATCTGATATAGTTTTTTTAGTCGTACGGCCCTGCCAAACTGGCTGAATATTTACACTAAACGAGGTCACAACAAGTCACTTGTAACGTTTTTTAAATTGAGTAACTAATATCCATTTTTTACCCGAGAGAAAATATTGTGATCGTCAAAAAGTTAAAACTCGAGATTTTGATCAATGTCGACGTTTTGTGACCCCCTGAAATCAAAAAAAGGTGTTTTTTTGCGATGCTGTCTGTCTGTTTACACCTCGGGCTAAAGCCGAAAATATTTTACACATTGGGTTATAACTTGGTATCCGGGGTGTTCACAAGGTTCCCCCGAAGGATTTTTGGAATTATATGTTTAACCCTAAATTTAAGGGAAGAGCAAAAAGAGAAAAAATAGTTTTGATCGAAATTTGATTTAACGATTTTGATTAGATTTAATATCTAGACATTGTTTTTCATTATACAGGTGCACAAGATGGCGATTCTCATTTTCTCATGAAAATGACTAATTGTACTTTACACGAGGGAAATTTTCCAATTTTTATCATTTCTCCGCAACTATTTGAGAAACGAAATATCTTATCATTGTAAAGCTGTAGTTATTTTAAAGATACAAATCTTTTCTTTAAAAAATATATTTTATAAAACCAATCATTTCTGACCGATATGTAAATATATATACTTTTTAATTCAGGTCTTTGGAAATTAGTTTGATTCTTATGCTCTTTGGTAGACAAATATTTATATTTACTCAATTTTTCTGAAACGGTGTTCCTAGTTCCTAGTTCCTAATACCATAAAGTAAGTAACAGTTTATATTTTATTTATGATCTTTGGTGAAGACACACATAGGCCTATAGTAATATCTCTATATTATCTATAATACAATAATTAAATTAATGTGACTTTATTTTGTTTCAGAATATTCTAGCTTTTAATTAACATTATGGCATGAGTCACCACTTTTACAAAACTTTCACACATTTGTGTAAACAAAACAAAACACAAAACAAAATATAAATAATCTGTACTCTTAAAAATATATGTTTAAATTTTATATTATTTGTATTAAAAAGTTAAGCTTAGGTTTTTTGTGATGTTTTTCACTAAATTAAAACACATTCTTTACTATGAACAATTGAACACACCCCACCAGGTTCTTTGTCGAATTTAATTAAATATGGTAAAATAATAAATAATAATGGTTTTACTTTTAACAAAATACACTATACAGTTTTGTTGCCAACAATTTGTGATTACTTGTGTTTATATATTACTCACTGTAAAGGAATTAATGACACATTTTATAATCAACCTAATGGATAGAATAATTGTTTTGATCTTTATAGCCTTTTTTTTTAACGACTGTCAGTGTGTTGATGAAATGCTAGTGATTCAACAAATACCTTAGACGGCCAAATTAAGTAGGGGATAAAATATCATTTGTCTAGTTTTATTTATATGTTAAGAACAACTTTCGGTCTATGTTAGAGAAAGGTTGTGATTTTAATGCTTTTGTTCAATTATTTGCATTTTCATGTAATTTATTTGAGATATTTAAGGTGCACTTTCTGAACCGACTGATTATATCAGCACACGACTTATAAACTAACTAAAATTTATAACAGACACAACATCCAGTCTCCGACCGTTAAATCCTTACTGTAAAACGAGAAACCCACATTTAACTAATGATTAATTTTCTGGCCATGCCAGGAATCGAACCTGGAATACTTTTCTCAGTAAACAGACACGCAACCCACTGAGTTAAATTGTTGGACAAAGATTTGCAAATCAGATTTTTTTACAAGATTGGTAGGCCTACACCTTTTAGTAAAAGGTCTCTATTTAAATAATTTAGTAAAATACACATGCTTTACTCCAGGCCGGGATTCAAATCCCCGACTTTCCGTCATCATCAAATTCGACTAAATGGTCCTAAATTTAAAGTTCGTGCACAACGGTGAAAAGCCTTGTTATATACGAGGGCGGACATACTGCGCGACTATAGCCTGTCGACACCGACTTGATCGCAACAGTGAGCAACCTTTACGTTACCCGTATCAATGATGCGACTTGGCGTTCTGGCACCCTGGTCGCGGCGACTAGGTCGCGGCGACTAGGTCGCGAGTATTGGCAGTGCTCCAAGTGTTACCAAGTCAGGGAGATTACAACTGAGAATATTCTTCTTCTTTGCTCTAGAGAGAGATGACAACGTCGTGAAATGCTCTTGGTAAAAAAGGTGGTGTTTTGAGATGGGAAGCGGTGATAGAAGAGCTCTTAGGTTTTGTCTCGAAAGGGTTTTGGAAGCGGATGAAAAAGAATCATAGGGCTAAAGGGGGTTGTATCTCATAGGAAAAAGACGGCTGGAAACGGCCGAGGACACCAGAGACTGCTCCCCCCTCTTTGAAAGGCCATCAAGGGGAGGAGAGCCGTACCGCGAGCGGCACACACAGAACTAGAGAGTAATTGAAGCGGTAATGACAGAGCGGAATGTGTTCCCGCACTCTCCCCCCTCCCCTTCCCCAACGGTACACTTGATGGGGAACACTTGAAGAGTCGTTTTGGACGAGGAATTGAAGGAACAATGGAGGATATCACGTGATATGATGAGATTATATTAAAACAAAACAACATCGATAGAGACTTGGCCGATGCTTGCACACGTAATGTCACTCATCCAGATACAAATCAGGAATATTAATTTGTCGTCTCTAGGCTAGTTAACTGGGAATTTTTACCTTAGCTTTATTCACGCACATATTTTACTATATAACACGTCTTACAAACTAGCTTAGCCTAGGAAATTTTGTCTAGTACCACACCACAGCCATTGTGTTTAAATAGCTATCAATCAATTAAATGGCAGGACAGACCTGTGATATAAAATTGTAAATATCTTCATCGGTGCCACCTGGAATCAAATCAGGAATCCCTAGATTTCTGGTTGACCACTCTAATCACTTAGTCGCGGAAGCAGCGATGACAAGCTACTAACAGAAACCAAAGATTATTAGGGTATGACTCGTATCGATAGACACGTGAACTAGATGTCAGTCTGGTTTGCTGGTGATGGGGAGGTCAGGGTTTGAATCTCAGATGAGTGTATTGAGAGTGGTTCTTCTTAGCAACATAACAGCCGAAATAAAATTATGAGTTTTATAATTTATTTAATTATTAATAGAATAAAGATATCACAAATACATAACCTAGCTTCAACTAATGAGGTTTTTTTAGAACTGCATCTTACTACCCGTTCAGGTTATATGCCTATGTACTAATTGCGCTAATGTGTTAGATATGAGGGAGGTTGAATTTAGAGGAAGTGTACCTGCATTTACGTGGAGTGAGAGTGGAAAACTATTTAGGGAAAGCCACCCTCGGTACTCCCGACTGGGATTTGAACCCCGATCTCCCTTCCACCGGCAGTCTAGTCTATTGCGAGAGTGATGCCTTAAACTTTGCGACCACCGAAGCGGTGATAGTTTATTACAATCCAACAAATTAATTTTTTTAATGATTCTTAGATCGAGTCCCAAACCTCCATTATTTGGTTCCCATGCCCCCGGTTAAGAACCCCTAGCATATATCCTGGACGGGTAGTAATTTCTGGTGTATGTGACTCGGTCACAGTTACTGTACTTGTAGTTTCGTGACACGTGAATAAGTAGAAATTTCTTATCTTCTAAATCACAACGAGCAAGTCCACTGTCTCTAGACATCTGATATTCTCTTTTAGGGGAGGGTTATTCAGTCTTTCCTGGATTTTGTCCAAGATGTTGCGATTAGCGCTCTTGACTCTCACAAGAATTAACGGGGGAGTGCTGAAACGCATCGCTTACGTCCATAAATACCACCTTATTTACAATCAATAACACTTTCAATAAGAAAGTTTATATGATTGTGTCGTACCATTTATTAATTATAATAACCTTGTTCCACAAGTGAAAATGATCTTCACCGGCGGAAGGGGGATGCATGTATGTTACTCTGCTCTAAGTACTATGCTCTGCGTTTTAAACTGCTTTAGGATTGAGGTTTGTGGAGGCTCGTCACATGCTCGACCAATCCGTGAAGGGTAGTTGTCATAGCAACCGATGCACGTTGCCAGATTGTTTGACAGTCACTGAGTTTGCTTGCATAGTAGTGACGTGCAAACCCCCACTATATGGCAACTATGCTCCCCAGCCTATCAACCACGTGGATCCTAAAGCAGTTTAAGGTGGGATGAAAGAGGATGTGGGAAAAAGCCAGTTTTTTGGCAGTTTTATGGCGACACTTTTTAAATAAATAACACTCCAGTACAAACATATAATATAGTTTTTTTCACGCGATGACTTCAAAATTTCTTGAATATCTGTCAAGGGTGTTTTGTAATTTGATGACAACTTTTTCTCTTCATTTAAAAAGTTTGTCATCTAATGCCGCTATGTTCATGACAGATATTCAACAACTGTTGATATCACTATGTGAAGAAAATTAAACTCTTTGTTTCTACTGGAGCAATATGTGATTTATTCTGTACAACAAAATGTTTTCCCATAAAAACTGCAAAAACGCTGGCCTTTTCCCCCGTCCCCTTCCGTCCCACATAGTATAATGCATTTTTCGGAGCTTCTGACATGCACTTCATGACCCGACATGATTATATCAGCTCTCATCCTACATACTAACTTAACTTTAGAATAGACACACCACCCTTTTAATTAATTCATCGTTGTGAAAGGGGACGCCCCAATTTTGTCAAATATACATTTTTCAACGATTTCGGGAATCAAACCTGAAACCCTTAACTTTACAGACAAACGTACTACTGATTGGACTCAGGGGTAGGACCTTTGGTTACTGAATTAAAGGCTATATTTATCATCAAAACTCGGAGGTCAACCTACCAGTCCCCCATTCGACCTCAACTGCTTGTTATTTCGTGACTAGACTGTAAATGCGACCCAAAGAATAACAGACAGTTATCTTTATTTACAGATACTTTTAGAACCATTCATCAAGTTTGAGTCAGGTTTGTGCCAGAACAGGTATCGAACAATGGGAGGTCTTGAGTTGTTCCGCTGACTTTCAGCATCTCGTCTTTCGCGAGATCTCTCAATATACCGTTATAACGGGCAGTTAGGTACAGTTCTCCTTATAAACTATTCGACATCCCAGTGCTTACTATCAAAGCTCCACCCACTTTTGTTGTAGTTGTTAGCCGTAAACTTCGAAAGACGCTCTGATTCAAAAACCAGCCTGATAATGATCCATCAGGTTCCTTTGCCCTTCACAGTCCATTGATCAGCACGACCAAACCTGTTCGCAAAGTTGCTGCGGCCTCGAATGGGCTACTTTGGAACTTTTGAGCTTATTTTATTTGGAGTATTTCATATGCAAAAATAGTGAGTTATTTTTAGCATCGAGTTTCACTATCCGTTCGGGATGTACGCCTATTTACTAATTAGTCTAGTGCATTAGGAAGGTTAAATTTAGAGGGTGTACCCTCATTTGTCTGGAGGGACAGAGGAAAACCACTCTCGGTACACCTTACCAGGATCAAGCCCCGCGCCCGTCTAGTCTAGTAATAATTATTATATTAATTGTGTGGCTCCATTCTAGCTATTGAACTATTAGGAAGTCTGACCACAAAGATGCGCATGCAGTCCGAGACATTACACTCTGAAAAGACAGAATTGTCAGTAGCGTAGAAGACGAAGTTTGAATCTCTGCCGGGTGCACTGGTGGGTCGTTGTCCAAACGCGATTTATTACTGTGGCTTTACCGTACTCAATACTATTACTATTATTATTATTATTATTATTATTATTATTACCGCGTCTTAATACCCGTTCGGGTTATACGCACTTACGCTAATGTGTAATGGTAGGGTGATTGTGAGATGAAATGAAGGACCTACAGTTTAACGTGGGATCCGAACCACGGTGGAGGCCTGGCATTCCAGACATACACAAGATGTCTTATCAGAGGTGAAGGAAGGGTTTGGTAATCAGATAAATCTTTTCCGGGACCGAGGATTGAACCCCGGCCGCCAGCACAGAAGTCCGACACCTTACCCGTAGACCGCCAGGCCACCTACTCACTACTCTCTCTACGCTAATATGGATGCAAATCATCTCAACATCCTTCCTCATTCCTCGTTATTTGCAAAACGCATCTCGCTATCCGTCTGATTTATCCACATATTTATACTAGTGGGAAGGGGGGAGGAAGATAAACTATTGAGAAAATTTACCCGAAACGCTTGGGTGGAGAGTGGATAACTTTTTACGGGAGGGGGAAAATTAGTAAACCGGGATGGAATGGGAAACCGGATCAAACAGGCCAACTATAATAAATGAGCTTGAAATTTATTTAATATATTCATAAGTCAGATAATTTGATCCTAATTTTTGCTAAATTGTTTTAATGCTGATAAGACACTACTACTACTCGTAATATATAGTGAGTCTACAGCCCGAAAGTTGGTCCTAATGTGTTTTTGATCCATCCGGAGCAGCGCGCACCTCGGATCACCCCCAAATACTAAGATAGGACGAGGTTTCGTTTCACTCTAAGCGCAAACATATGTTTATATCCTCCAAAATTACCTTCTTAACACGATCAGTGGGAAAAGTTAGTTTGTAAGTCGTGAGCTGATATTAGGAAAAGTGCAAGTTGAATAAATAGCCCAATACATTTATTTATTGATGGTCTATAGAAATAATAAGAGTCTTCCTTGGTGGTCTTGAAGTAAAGGGCTTGTCTCAGGAACCGGTGTTTGTGGGTTCAAACCCAGCTGAGGTCGATGGATTTTTATTGAGGGATAAAACTCCGTTGCACAACTTCCTTTGAAGGGGAAGTAAAGCCGTCAGTCCCATACCGATTGTGGCATGTAAAAGAACCCTGGAAGTTGTGTAAAAATACCTTTGCAGGCAAAATGTGTGTAGATATCGACGTTGCGCACGATCATATAAATCTAGTATGGAAGGCAAAGGGGAACCACCACACTTTATACCAGATGCTGCAAGCGGCACTAACCAGCTGACTGGATGAGTGCATTTCCAGCTGATTCGTAAGGATAGAAATCACTTCTGACCAGCCCTAGGGTTGTTGACCTAAGAAGAAGAAATAATGGAATGACAAACATTAAACTATTTTAATTTGAGGCACTGTCTGGTATAAAACCCAGCCCCCTTATACATCTGTAGCTCTTTTATCATTCAAGCACGAGGGTGGGGTGGGGGCGGGAGGGGGCGGATTCGTTCATAAAACGAAGAACAAGTTGTTTTATATAGTATTTTTTATTTGTCAGAACTTCACAGAACTTCATTTCTGGGGTGGTCGTATACAGCCTTTCGGATTGTGTAAATAAATGTGTACGTTCTCTGTGCGGTCCCAAAGCGTTCCGGCAGCTTTAGTATTCCGTTTCGAGTACGTGCTTCATTCTCCGCTGTTGGCCGCGCTTACTTCGAGTCAAGGAATGTAATATCAAGGAGAGGAAACACCCAATGCCTTCAACTTTATGGTCGGGTTTACCTAGGGGGAATTTCCCTAAATGGTTTCTCGCTCTCTTCACGCAAGTTTTGGTGCATTTGACCTAAAACTCTACCTTACTAAGTCGTACCCCATTAGTGTAAATTGGCGGATAGCGTGGACGGGTTAGCTCCAATTTTCATAAGAAGGACCTTATCTAACGGTTAGAAAAGTTTCTAAAACTACCTTTAACATTTTTCCGAAGGCCATTCTTATGGAAATTGTACTGTAGTAAGATGTGGTGCATATAACAATAACAATGTAGTCTTCCTCGCTTCATGTTTGTTTATCTATTTCCTCTCTCCGTTATTTCCTCTGAGTCTCTCTTTGCACCGGGACACGGAAGTAAAGGATGCCGGATAACACGATGTAGTGTAATAGGTTGGGCGGGGGTGAAGGGGTGAAGAGTGACGACCGGAATGTAACAGTTGGTCTGTTTGGACCACACACCGCGCAACTCTTGCCGGTATAAATAAAATGAAGATTACTGTAAACATTCACTCTTATTATACACCATGCGAGCGTACGACTCAGCAAAGTGCCAGGAAGAATTAATTTAAAACTGGCGGAGGAAGAGGAGGGGGAGGGATAGAACACTCGTCTTTATTTATATCCCCCCCCCCC
>CABFOW010006531.1:0-17344 GCA_902141385.1 Timema californicum | reverse complement strand
CAACAAGTCTAATAGGACTCCTAAACGGTCAGACTGACTGTATTTACAGCGAGACCGTCCACGGTCAGACTTCGTGTCATTATTTTTATCAGTCTCAGCTCCTGCATGCAACGTGTAACAACATGGATGATAAGGAAAAGGTGTGTGTAGTCCATGTACGTTACCGAGACTGAAGGAAATGCTGACGAGCGTACTAATACGGTCAGTATTATTGTCAATCTCTCCCACCACTTGAAAGACTGATGGACTGAGACTGATATGATCAGAACATTCTGGTCATATCAGTATCTTCATAAGTCCGTCCATTACTACAAGCCTTTGAGAAAATGAAACTTGATAAAAAATATACAGACATAAGTGGTCGTATGAAATCACAGTTCGTTACTATCTCAAGATATTACCAAAGCTGAAGAAACATTTAAGTGTGTGTTGGATGGGGAGAAACGCACAGATACGATCATTGAGCTGCGTTATAAAATATACGTGAATAATATTTTCAAACAACGAACATACACCGAGCTAAAACTAAAATCACTTCCTTCAACTTAGGATGCGGCAAGAACACACTCCGTATTTACCTACAAGTACAACTCTGGAGACATATGGAACTGGATCCAATGGGGTGGGGATGGAAAACAAACAATGGATAATTTAAACCTATTCCAACCTTACAAGAACACACACTCCGTGTCTACCTACAAGTACAACTCTGGAGACATATGGAACTGGATCCACAGGGGTGGGGATGGAAAACTAACAATGGATAATTTAAACCTATTCCAACCTTACAAGAACCAGTACCTCAACATTTGTTGTGCCTACTGTCTTGCAACTGTAAAAAGGATGTTATAGCCAAGGTTGCGAATGTTTAAGAAATAGCCTGAATTGCTACATGTGCGGCTATTGTTCTGGCTATGGTTGCACCAAACGTTTACAGCCCATAGAAGAAAGTGAAATTAATGAGGACACAAACCAACATCAAACATTAGTTTTATTTATAAGGTTATGTCATTTGTTACACTGCAGTGTTAGTTGTCTCTTAATTCAGTAGTAATCGGTTTGTATCAATTGTATGAATACATATCTATGCTAAATAAATGGAAACTCAAATTAAATAAATATATTTAACATTGCATGTAATATTTTCATTGACCAAAAAAACATTTGTTGCTAGCTAGCATTAATAAAATTCAACAAAACCATAAACACAGGTCACCGTATTATGATCTGTAATTTTGCTTAGGATTTAAGTTTGTAAAGCTTACATACATAGAAAACCATACAGACCAGTGCTATTTGTACACGAGATCATCTTGTTATTCATTTAGTAGATAGCTAGGTGCTAGGACTGGATACTGGTACTAAGCCTCGTCTACAAAATCCGTATCGGTCAGGTCGGTAGATGGTAAGAGATAGACTCCCCAACAGATTGATTGGTACACAGAGACTATATTCCTAATTTTGTAGTCTATAACGGCCTGTAGAAGTCGTATCAACTATAATTTTCTAAGATCTTTTGTTACAAACGGCTAAAGATAGATGAACATAGGTAGACAAATAAATGAGTATCAATGTGCGAATTAAAATGAAAAAAAGTAAATGTTTGCCATTTTATAATTTAATTGGTCGAAAATTAATGGCAATGACTGGGATTCTTAATTTTATTAAGATTATCGTTATTATAGCTAAAGACACTAAACAAAAAATATAACTATGAAAATAATGATTGTGTTTATCAAATTTGCTGGAATAGTTATATTTCAATTTATTTTGATTAGACAAAGTAATATATTTTCTCAATGGTTTACACGATATCACGCGATTGAAGACACAGGAGTGTGCACGACATTAAAACTCATACAGCTTTTAGAACTATAAAGCTGGGTCCACACTTGTAGAGCCCATTCACAATAGGAGTGTTGGTAGCTGACAGCTATAAGAAGATGTAAAAAATTTAAAAGAAAAACATAATTAAAAACAAATTGTTTGTTGTGAAAATTTTGACTGCCAAAAGTGACAACAATCAAGATATGGTCTTGCAGATAATACGGTTTGGCGAATGGCTAAACAAAAATAGATCTGGTAGCTTTTGCTAGCTGTCAATTACCACCACTTAAATTGCGAATGGCTTACCCTTTTACATCATCTTCTCCTATATTTTTTTATTATAGCACCCGTTCGGGTGTTACACTTATGTATTAATAACGCTAATTATTATTATTATTATTATTATTATTATTATTATTATTATTATTATTAGCACCCTGTCTTACTACCCGTTCTTGTTATACGCACTTACGCTAATGTGTAATGGTAGGGAGATTGTGAGATGAAATGGAGGACCTATAGTTTAACGTGAGATCCAAACCACGGTTAATGTGTAATGGTAGGGTGATTGTGAGATGAAATGGAGGACCTACAGTTTAACGTGAGATCCAAACCACGGTGGAGGCCTGGTACTCCACACATTCACAAGTTGTGATCATTACACGTCTGGTCAAAGGTGAAGGAAGGGTTTGTCAATCAGATAAATCTGTGCCAGTACCGAGGATTGAACCACGAAACCCCAGCACAGAAGTCTAACACCTTACCCTTAGACCATTAGGTCACCTAAAAACGCTAATTGTGTTAGGCATTAGGAAGGTTATAGTTAAGGTATTGTACGCGCATTCTTGTGGAGGAAGAGTGGAAAACAATTTTGGAAAAACCACCCTCAGTACACCCGACTGAGATTCAAACCTCAATGTCCCCGTCATCGGCAGTCTAATCTACTGCGAGGGTAGCGCTTTAGATCATGAGGCTACCGGAACTGGTTCGTATCAATTATCCCCGTTGTGATCAGAGCTAGAGCAGTTGAAGATAAACACGGATACAGTTGAAATACCAGAGTTCTGCCTCGTTCCATCGCGAGCTTTGATGCGACCCATAGTTAACTATGAGGTAATGACAATGTTTGGTTCGGAGCACGTCCTCTCGTGTCTTTAATCTCACCCTGTAGCTCCCTTTGTTGCGACGATGAAATACCGACAGTGGGACGTAGAGATATGATAGGCGTGTCGCTCTCATGATCGCAGTGAGAATGGACTCTACAGGACCCCGTCCTAAGGATGCGTTCAAGATACGAGGAGCTGATACAAGTGTGCACCCTGCTTAAAGACACGTAACTTCCGAAATACGTAGACGAGGAGCTGATACAAGTGTGCACCCTGCTTAAGGACACGTAACTTTCAGAATACGTAGACGAGGTTTCAAGGTACGAGGAGCTGATACAAGTGTGCACCCTGCTTAAGGACACGTAACTTTCGAAATACGTAGACGAGGAGCTGATACAAGTGTGCACCCTGCTTAAGGGCACGTAGCTTTTGGAATACGTAGACGAGGAGCTGATACAAGTGTGCACCCTGCTTAAGGAGACGTAGCTTTTGGAATACGTAGACGAGGAGCTGATACAAGTGTGCACCCTGCTTAAGGACACGTAACTTTCGATATACGTAGACGAGGTTTCAAGATACGAGGAGCTGATACAAGTGTGCACCCTGCTTAAGGACACGTAACTTTCGGAATACGTAGACGAGATTTTAAGAGTAATCTCCTAAGTTAATACATATCTATGTACAAAGTGTTCTTCATTGTATGTAATTACTGGATTGCCTGTATAGAGAAGACAACAATTCAATTAATTTAAATTAGTTAAGTTGTTTTTTAAAACGTGTGATGACCTATGTGTGTTTGGAAAGTGTACATTAAATACACTCTATGTAAAACAATGCTAAGTACACCCCGATTCTGGCAGGAAGAACAATATATTGTATTGTATTCTAACATATTCGTAGATCAAGTCATGTTATCTGTAGCTGTCACTTTTGATAGATATTATCAATACATATAACAATATAGTAAATTGCTATCAATGTTAACCCCAAATAAATATATTTGAATTTTCTTTACTGTTCTTCCAACCAAAATGAGGTTATAGTGAGCCCAACTAGGCGGTGTAGCCCCAGGATGATATCATGACCTATTCTTGCTCGCCAACATGGCGTCTAGGACCAGTTCCACCGACCAACCTGTCCATGGCTGTGACTCATTCTCTCCTCTCTCTGTTTACTCTCCCCAAGTCCTCTTTGTACCACCACGAGTCAAGGACTTCGCGAGGAATAGGTGTGATTCCATGTGAACAAAACACAATCAAGAGAGAAGTTGTGCTCTGTAAGCTCTTTTGCAAATATACCTCAATCTTATTACGAATGAACATATCTGACAACTAGAAAAATTACTAGATCTACCTTCACGTATTCATACGTCATGTCATGGGATCTTAAGATGTCACTTTTCAATACCTATAAATTAACATCAATAAAACATTATCAATGTATGTCACAAAAATATTTAAAATTGTTTTAAATAAGTTTTAATTCAAGGACGTTACCTACTTGTGATAGGATTCCCCATGTTAGTGATTTTACGTTTTATTCGGCGATTTTTAAATAATTATATAACGTTGAAACAGAAACCATACATTCTTAAATAATTCTCAAAATAGTCATACAGTGTCGCCAAATTATTGTTTCTGGTCTTTAACTTGTTTATTTGTAAACGTATTTTTCATAAATCATCCAAAACTTAGGTTATTTAGATTGTGTCATAAAAATGGCCTGTAGGAGTCTTCCTGCCAGGATGTAGCTTAGAAAAGTTTATGATAGAAGAGGAAACAAGAAAAGGGTAATTTTAAAACGCGAATCAATGTTTTCAATATTTTAATGACTGTGTAGACTATCATCAGAGGAAGAGGGTAGGTATTATCAGTAGAATTAGTAGATAAATAAGAGCCCTCACAGGGTGAACTGCGCTTTTTTTACTCCTTTTCTCTTTCATACATTGGCGTTTAAGTGTGACTGCTTCGACTACTTAGTTGCGTCAAGTTAAGATTCAATAAACTTCGCAAAATAGTTTCGAAATCGTCAAGTAGGCTTTTATACTGTGGCTGCGGCTCACTCGAACTGAGAAACTTTTCAAAAACTGCTTCCCCTCAAACACTCGAACTGAGCAACCTTTAGTTACTTCATTATTGGATTACTTTTCTTTTTCATGCAATTTGTAATGTATATTTTTCAATGATCTTAGTTATAATTTCCAAGCATAAGTACAACTATTTAAGATTACAAAATCACTTAAAACTAAAATAAGCAACTAAACATTTTTAACTCAAATAAGGAGTTCAAATTAACAAAACTTTCCATGAATGGAAATTGTCGGCTGCAGGTGTCTCTGATTCACTCTGACTCGAACCAAACTAATTACCCCCTACTTTGTCCGTTTTGAAAGAAGCCCCACTTGAGAATCTATTTAGTCTTAAGTAAGTGTCCGTTTGACTCTTTTTAAGTTTTATTTTACAAACATGAAAATATTAGGGTACGAGGAATCACATGATGCGTTAAATTCAGAGTGGAAACTCTCACACGCGTTCGTGGTTTTCCACAAGTTCACAGATTTTTCCACCTAGGGTGGAAGGGGGGAATGGAGGTTCCTCATCTTCATATATATAATTATCCGTAAGGTAGTACGCGAGTTTCGTTAGTCGTTTGTCAGACGGTTACACGCTCATGAGGTCAGAAAAGGCTTCACCAACGTCTTCAGGGTCAAGATAAGTCATACCAAAACAATAATGTAGCCACTTTCCCTCTTATGACTTTTCAACATTATACATTGCTTACAAGACTAGCTCCTGAATCTTCCTCCACCTGTAAAAACTAAAAGATAAAAGTTTCAAATAATATCAAAGAATCTATTCTATGCTAAGGCAGATAGTTGATTGATTAATTTAATTATAATTGCTATCCTGCTTCTAATTTTCGTGAGAGACAGACAGACGGACTTTTTGAAAGTTGTTCATAATTAGAAGCTTATCCAGAGTTGCGTATTGAAAAAACAACACATAAATAGTATCAAGTTACCGGTTCAAAATGTACTTACCAGGTCTGGGCAAGATGAAAACGACAACCAATGTGTTTCACTCCCGGAAATGCTGGATCACTCGCTCAAAATCTACCACAACTGCTTTTGGTTCGAAGCTCACATATCTTTTGTTATATTCTTCTTTGATCAAATTAAATATGTGAAACTAAGACTGTTTCTTCTTGTCTCGAAGAAGACAGAAGACGAGTGGAATATACAACCTATCAGAATGTCCATGGATGAAGTACTTCGGTGCGCCCTTGAAAGTAACATTCATTAGAATTATATCTCTCGCACAAGAATTTTAGATTTGAATTGCAAGAAAATATCACCATACCCTTTTCTCTTACATTCCAGATTAAAAAATCTTCGTCTTTCTTTGTTTTCACTGTCATTGTATTAAGTGCTTTATAGACTTTGTATGCAGATTTTGGAAGCTTAACTAAACTTTGTAATCTTGTATGTATTAGAAATAATAATAATAATAATTTTTATATCAATATTACATTTGATACCCCACTGATGGTTGGCAACATGTAAGTGACGTCATCATAGGCATTTGCCAGCAAAATTGGACATAGAATATTTCAGTTGATTGGCATGTACGCGATTGCTTATTATTATTTCTAATACATACAATGCCCTTTCTTGCTAACGAGCTAACAACATGAGACTGCTGCTCAGTTTCCTTATTAATTAGGTTTGTTGGTCTCTCGTTGGTCTCGGCTTTTTTTTTGTATCGCGTTGGAGATAGATTTGCGACAAAGAACTTCATCAGTCATAGATTAATGTGTATGAATTCCTTGTTCTAGAGAAAATGTGATATTTCCTACCGTGAATGTGTTTATCGTTGCAATTATTTTTGGTACATCTCCAACAGCGTTCTTCAGTAGTTTTCATAAGCCGATATGACTTGTATGGAAAGTTTTTGTGAATAAGAATTTGTTTACCTCTCTCACTGAACATAGTCCGGATTACACCACTTTCTTCCATCACAAAAACAAAATAAAAATATCCACAATATAAACAGAAATAATAACACTAGTGATACTGTACAAACTAATAAAGAATGAAATAGGCTAAACTAGAACCACAAAATAAAATATCACAGATAACTACATTCAAAATAAGCACAAATAACAAATTAACTCTAGGCCTGTCAGATGGGGCTGATAGAATTTGCTCAGTTCGAGTGAGCCGCATGTGAGCGTTCCAGAGTGCAAGTTGTTCACTTCTAGTGAGGGGATTACGAGACCCCTTTAGACCGTTATCGTAGTCAAAAATCTGATTCAGTTGTAGTGCATCTTGTGGCTGAGATCTCTAGGACGCTTAGCACGGGTGACATTAGCGGAGTATACAGTA
The DNA here is from genome assembly GCA_902141385.1 of Timema californicum. Taxonomy (NCBI): domain Eukaryota; kingdom Metazoa; phylum Arthropoda; class Insecta; order Phasmatodea; family Timematidae; genus Timema; species Timema californicum. The sequence goes on along the minus strand of CABFOW010006531.1, from coordinate 10,027 downwards.
AGTATAATCTTAGTTTCGTTTAATAAATGTGAATGGCTTTATGTCAATATATATGACAAAGAAATTTCACGTTTATAGCAATGTATAAATTATCAATCTTTATTTGTTTGTAACAATACATTGTTTTTAATTTCCTAATTTAAAGTGAAAATAAGTATTCTTCCCCCTCCTCCTACTTGCCCCCAATAAGAGCTAGCGATTCCTATGGAACTATGTCTCAATGCGTTGACTGACAAATCCCAGACATTTCGGTCACTTAAGGGCTTTCCCTGATTATAAAATATATCAGATCACGTGTTTGAGAAGGTTTAAGGCATGACTCCAGTATGAAATGGGGTGTGATACGGTGTGGTGTGGGGGGGTTCTGAAGTCTCTCTAAGTGCAGTCACCGATGTAACAACCTTTATCATGTTAAGAGCCTTAAAACTACTGATGTACTGTACATAGATAACACTGGTGGATACTGGATAAAGCTATTTTCTTATAACTCTAATTTCTTATGGTTTAAACAGTAAGGCAGCGTTGATTAAAATGTCATTTGTCTACGTCTATGTATACAATGTATCAAAGAGATATTTATTTTTAAATTGGGAATTTTAGAGGCACTTTTAGTGTAGACAACGGTAGGCCGTTTGAATATCAAGTCGTAAGCTTGGCCTTAAAATGTAGCCAGTGTAATAAACCTATATTATGTGCTCTATATTTTAGTTATGCTTGATATATATTTTTTACTTACTAAAATTAGGTTTAGTCTAGGGAGGCAAACCCCCTACTCCTCTCAAATCGACGATAATTTTTTTTAATGCGGCTAGAGTTTTGTACAAACAACATTTATAGTTTGGATTAGGTTATTTTTTGAAATAACGTACATTTATATTCACATTAAAAACTGGAGGACGTGGGCGATACAGTTTTTAAATTATTTATAGATAATACATTTAAAAGAAGATAGACATTTCAGCAATATTTGTTAAAAATTAATTGATTTAAACTCAAATAAAAATAATATCACAAACAACATTCAAAAATAAAAAGTCGTAATTTCCCTCCAAAGAACGCGTATCTGTTGTATAAACTCTCCAGCTGTGTTATTAATGTGCACAAATTCACAAGTTTACGGGAAAAAGAACAATGATTTTTTTCAAATAACAGCAGCAAGTCTTTATTTTTATTTTTATTGGTTTCTGTTTGTTTTATACAGCATTCAGGATGTGGCCTAACTAATTATTTAAATTATACCTTTTTTGATCAAGAGATGATCTTGAAACATTTATCGTCTTGACCACCCGAATTGAATTAGTCAATTTATCTACGTAAAATGTTACAACAAATCACATCTTGTGAATGTGAGGAATGCCAGACCTCCACCGTGGTTCGGATTCCACGTTAAACTGTAGGTCCTTCATTTCATCTCACAATCACGCTACCATTACACATTAGCGTAAGTGCGTATAACCCGAACGGGTAGTAAGACGCGATGCTAATAATAATAATAATAATAATAATAATAATAATAATAATACAACAAATCAACACAATCCTAAAATCCCCCAACATAGAAACACTCACCTTATACGCAGCATTAATATGCGCTTTAAGACACCGGAACACTCAGGGCTGCTGACGACAATTTTACTGGTTCACGATGATAACGCTATACACAACGTATATCTAACAATCTTTCAACTTGAGGGCGCTTACGGGAAAGCGCCTTCACTTGCAGAAATTGCAGGGCTTGTCCGCGTCGGTGCACACGAGTTTCGGAACAACTAATACGGGTGCACAGGGATTGCGGAACAATTCATCCACCCTTACACGAACTGCCGAGTAAAAATTAAATTCATAATGACTTGGTTCAAAATGGAACATAGAGGTTAGGTTAGGTTCGGTTAGATTATGTTAGTGGTTAGGATTTGAATGGGCTTACAGTTTGTTCCGTCCTCTGTTTCCGCTTTGTCCCTCTCCTTTGTACTTTTTTGTATTATTTTAAGGTCCTGGCGACCATTTATGAGCTATGGGGTGGGTTTTTATTATATTTTCCCACCCCTAACCTACGGAGAGCCTTATTCAGCCCGTCAGGACGTCAATGTTGTTCTGTGTGAAGTTTTGTTATATGTTTCTATGTCGTGTGTGTTGTCGAGAGCCCCTCGGGGCTGGTGTCAACTGTTTGTCCTCCATGTTTCTACGTGTTTTAATTCATGTTATATATATATGTTTAAAAATAATAAATAATCCTTACAAACAAACAGTTTGTTCCGCAATTCAAGTGGGCCTTAAATGAATGTTTGATGACAGGTATACCTTATTCTGCAATTCGAGCGCACCCGTCTGCGTGTCAATAAATTTGTTTGGTACATCATTTTACACTATTTCTGCCTTAGAGTTGCTATCGATCATGCCGGTGCAGTTCATCATGACAAGTTTGCCTGCAGCCATTAAACAGATATAAGCCATATACCACTTGATAATGAGAGAAGAGAAAGGAGAGGAATGGAGAGAGTTCCTTACTACAAGCTCCACGGCACCGGTGCATTCACGACTTTGTTTATTAGTAGGTTTTCCAGCGTGTATTTCCCAACCGCAACCATTTTGTTTCAGCTGCACCCGCGTCGACCTCAGAGATTAAATACATTTTATTCACCAAACAAAAGTACGATAATTTATATTAGGGGACGCTAGCCCCCCCTTTGGGGGTATCAGGGCCATACCAGGGGTTAGGAGTCATTGGGTGCTCAAATACCATTAAAAGTATTATCAGTAAATGCCCTACATTACGATAAATTTATCTTTGAAATTGAATCTTACGAAGTAAACAATTTCTGTCCAAACATTCACAAATAAAATATAAATCTCGAAATAAAAATGATTTATACCATTTGGAAAAATCACAAATACTTCAATAATAAAATAACTTAATGATTTGTTTACCTTTATGAAATGTCTAGGTTCACTCACAAACAGGTTGTTAGATAAATGTATTAAAGTCAAAGACTGTGTTGATGGAATGAAAATTATAATCAACCTTGCTATACAACCTTTTCTCTCTGATTCAATTAATCGAGTATATAAACATCGATGATAATGATTGTAGAGATATTTCCGCTATTGAAATTTACCAATTAAACTAAGGAACTAGTTTTTAAATTAAAACAACTGCAGACCGTGAACGTTACATTGCTTAGTAAACACAGAAAATAAGAGAGTTAGTTCAAAAACCTGGGATTTTGCATATAAAAATTACTTTTAAAGTTTTATTTCACGAAATTAAAAATACGTAAAAAATAATTACTTTGAACTCGAAACAAATGTTTGTGCTCTCAAATGTTTCGTGAAAAAACGGCTCGCGGGAATTAAATGTCCTTAATGATCAGTAGGGACCGGATTTTGGTGGCATGTCGTTTTTTTTATTTGTACATCATCTACAATGATCATGTGTACATACATTAGGTTCAGCATCCCTTGGTTCCGGAAATATTTTTATAAATAATTTAACTGTAATTATTTGTCGAGTTGGATTTTTAGGTATTATTTTATTGGTTAGTCCCATTTAATAGTCTTTTTTGAAATTTTTTGGATACTTTTTTGGCATTTATATTTGAAAAGTAGGCTTTTAAATACCATTGATATCTTATAAAAACATAAATACCCAAACATATTTTTCTCAACACAGTTATCGGACTGAGAAGATAATGTAGTCAATGGAGCTGGTATCCTCTTTGCTTGTATTGTTGTAAGATACAAATTCGTGGTGAGTGAATGCAACTAAATGAGCTGGAAAGGGTTGCGTTGAGAGGAAATCAAAGTTAAGTTATGTTATTGGTATCTTGTGTTGTGGACCTAACCACAAACGACCCCTTCTCTCTCCCACTCAAAATAAATTTAGGAGTAAGGCCCTAAGGGGTACCTAAGTGTATGGGTGGACTAAGCAATCGGGACACCGGGCTATGTCTCGGTGGGCATGTTCGATTTGGGCCAATGCAATTATTTTAAACTATAATAAAGTTACCCATTTTATTTTAAATTAGTGTTTTTATAATATTTTAATCAAAATGTTTCAGTAAGTAGCTCTGAGGATGCCCGGAATACACCTTTTGTGAAGATGTACCATGACATTGAATGTAAAACCATCCCATTTGTTGTTCTTGGTGTTGTTTATAAACACTTCCTTAAACCAAACGGATAAACATTTGTTAAGTGAATATTGACTGTAGCTATATTTGTAATTTACTCAAGTAGCGAATGGAGAATCACTTTAAAAACTTAAATAAATCAAAAATAAATTCCCAGCTGTTGTATAAAAACTTGGAAACATTTTTTCCCATGTCACTATAAAGTAGATTCTTAGTCATAGCTGAAATAACCTCGGTATTAAATATACTACTAAACTTTATTTAATACTTTACCTCACCACTTTAAATGATACTGAAACCTAATTTCAGTGGTATTTATGAATGTGTGTTAATGGTCGTCTTATTTGTAGTCCCAGGCCGCCTGTAACTTGCCAGTCCAACCCTGTAAACAGTATAGTATTATTATGGTGTTATTTATCTGTTTATATTGTAATAAAACTGATCTATCTTAAATCAGTCACGAGTATAGATAACACTTCACACAAGTATACACACACATATTTTCAATCACTCGTGAATGTACAAAAGTGTATATTTGTTGATGAAACACATATTTGAAATAATAATAGTTTGGTAAAATATTTAGTGCCCCTCAAATATCACATACAATAGTTTTCTATAAAAGAGATTATTTTTAACACCAGCAAGGCCTATTTTCGGGAGACGTAGAGGCCGAGTTTCGAGTTTTTTTTTCTAAATGGCTTACCACTCTACCTGTATGCACACATATATTTTTTTTCCAGATAGGATAGTTTTTTAAACAGGATTGATAAAAAATAGAGAAGGGGAAGGGGGCAAAAAACTTTATACCCTCTGATAAAATTCCTATCAGAGGTCCTGTGCACGAAAATACAAGTACAGTATAATTTTCATAGAAACACATCTAATTCTTCAAGCTGTATTACCTACCGGGGGGATGAGATATGCCCTTAAGGTGGGAGTGTAGAGAAGGTGAGTTAAGGTAAGTGTTTTTGCAGTATTTATAGTAAAACATTTGTTTGATAAAATTAACTCAAACATTTGTCCAGTAGAAACATAGAGTTTTTTTTTCTTCACATGGTGATATCAACAGTTGTTGAAGATCCATCAAGGGTGTCCTGGAATTTAATGACAACTTTTTCTCTTCATTAACTAAAAAATTGACATGAAGAAAATTAAAATTCTATGTTTCTATTGGAAAGTTTTGCTATAAAAACTGCAAAAACATTAACCTTTTTTCATGTTCTCTTCACCCCACCTTAAGAACTTGAGTCGGAATTGTCTAGTTCCTCCTCAAGTTCTATACTACGCGTGATATGCCGCTTAATAGGGCAGTCTCTTCAAGGCCGGCCATTCTGCCACCGGCCGCGCGCGTCTTGTTAATGAGCAGTTACCTAACGATAACTGAATGGCCAAGGCTCATGTACTCCCAAGAGTTGCGATTTGGGGCTCTCCGTTCCAATGCACACCTCCGCATATCTCTCTTTCTCATAGATTGGTTTATTAATACCCACCATGGTTAATAATGACTTGAGGGTGTACAAGCTATCTTTGAATTATTATTTTAACATTTCTGTGCTTGGGAAAAACTAATTTTGTTCGATTGAGTAAAAAAACTTTTGGTTTAAGATAAACATTATTGGGGACCCTTACTAATAATCGAGCCATACAGACAAAGCAGTCGCCATCTGTTGGTACTATCTATACCAACATCAGCGGATTGAGAGTGTTATGTGATCAACATGACGAGCCCTCCGGCCATTAATCTTGGTTTTCTAGACCGGAGACTTTACTTTTTTATTCAAGAAGCTCCTCATACGTCCTCTAGACTGGTATATATATATATATATTTTCTAGTTTAAAACTTACTATATTTACGATAGTTTTTATGTACCCATTTATTAAATGATATATTTTAGATGTAGATAATAGAATATGTATAGCTTGCACTATAGACCAACAACTTTGGGGGTACAAATATTAAGATCCTCCTATATTAAATGTGGGAGTACGAGAATATGAAAGGTTGAATACCACTGGTGTTTAAAACTATTATATTTAACGATGTTTTAATGAGTTATTAGTAATATCTCAATAAATACCTCAAAGTTGTTTCAGATAAATTCAAAATGTGACTATCAATGTTTATTTTAGTTCAAAATTTGTTAATCAAAAGAATATAATTAAATACTCACTTGTACATTCTTGATATGAGAAGTGGGGATGGAGAGTTGTGTTTTGAGGGAGTGTACCAGCATTAGTACTGTAGTAGATGGAAGAGATACATTGATAGATCACATGTGGAAAACTTCTCCTTTACTTGCTTCTGGCTGGGATTCGAGCCCCGTCACCGTCAAACCAGACAACACAAGAATGACAATTTTGCTCACGTGCCCCCTACGCGGGTAAAATATTATTAGATTTTATTAACATTATATTAAAATGAATATCTGGTTTGGCTTATTTCAGTGCACGAATTATATAATATAAAACTTGACCTGTATATTTATCAACAACATAACCTCAAATGTGCTTGTGTAGAAGTTTTTTTTAGCTTCGATTACAGCATTGTATGCCCTTATTGGGAACTGGTAACACAGTTTTCCAATGACCGGAGCGTAATAGAGCCAAGGCCAGCTACCTGCAATGTAAGGGTACCGCCTACTTTAAGGGAAATATCCTCACACTGCGGTATTTCTTATAGAAGTGAATGGAATCTATAAAATAATCAAAACAAATAAAACAGTCATAAATTATCTTTTTTATCATCTAATCTTACAACCCACTCGGGCTGTACGCATATGTAATAGTTAAGATATTGTTTTAGGGATGAAAAATGTTAAATTTAGAGAAAAAGTAACAACATTTGCATGGAAATAGAGTGGGCAACCATTTATAAAAACACACCCCACCGAGACTCGAGCCCTAATCTCCCTGTCATCGGCAGTTTAATCCAACATGAGCGTGACCCCTTAAACCATGCGGCCTCCGAAACAAGTAATTTTGGAATAACAAACCAATAACATAATGCGTTTTTCTGAAAGTCTGCCACTAGACTAAGCGCTCCGATAGGTAGTGTATTTATGGGGCCGTTTCAGAACAAGAGCTACATTTTTATTATTTCTTAAAATAATATAATTTATATATGTTTTTTAAACATTAGCTACGTATAGGCCTAATTGTATTTAATATCGATACCTATAATATAAAGGCTATAAAATGAAAACAAAACGAGTCAATTTGTAGAAATCACCAAGAATCGAGTTTGCTAAGACAATATCTAGTCTCGGTAGTATATTATTATTTTAAAGACGGGGATAAGCTATTTCAAAGCTATTCTTTTTAAACAGCATTACTTTAAAATTATTATTGTCTATAGTCGATTATAAAATACGTCTTAAATTATTTTTTACCAAAAATATATACTAAGACGAAGATCATATAACTAAACAGGTACGGCCTTTTAGAAAAAACAAACTTTTTTTCAGCCAAAACTGATATCTGTCTATGTTATTATTGCTGTTTTTTGTTTGTTTAGTGCTAGGCTTATCATTCAAACTCCCATTAATTTATTTAATATATTTTGAAAATAAGTATTAATGTAAAAATAGAGTTAAAATATATTTTTTTTATCCTCTTCCCCATTCCAATATGGGTGCATTTCCTTTATTATACCCTCCTGACCCCTACCAATATTGGGCTAGTTGGTTATTAACCCGTGAGCTTAACGTACAAATGTCACAGAAAATGTTTTTCCCGTCAAGTTGTCGACCTGCTATACCACCAGTCCCACTATGTCAACTAGCCTATCTCACCACCAGTCATTGTATAAGGGCCACGATCAAGAGCCCGTGAGAAGTTACTTGTTGAACACTGAGTACTATCGGTGGCCTACATAGCAAGCTCATGCCAAATTTGGAAGTAATAGGTTGCTCGTTGCAAGTTGCGCGTAAGAGCGTACTAACGGCCTCTAGGTACTAGCTGCCAACATACAGCGGCCCCAAACTAGGAAACTTGCCCAAATAACGTTTCCTCCCACTTATTATTCGTTCAACACAAGGGCTAATAATGACTTGACGCACCAATGATTCCACGGTTTTATGGTGTCAGGATTCCAATATACCGGGTTGCTGATGTTTGAATTTTATCCGGGTGATCTGAAGGGTGCTTACCTACCTGTTAAGTATCACCTCCTCTCATAACGTAGCTCTGTGTAACTTTCAGCCGTGAATGTTTGCGGCCTCTATAAACATTGTTTAGTGCATAATCTAATTTAACTTAACCAACATAACCTACCCAATCTAAAATAACTTAGCCTAGTCTAGTCTACAAAACTTAACCACCTGTATTTAGGATACTGGACAGGGTTTGGATGCAAATCCACTAAGGCGAGTTCTTGAAGACATTTTAGGAGCGTGTTTTTCAAAGTTGAACTGGAGTGGAGTAATGGGTTTGGTTTTCATAATTTGTATGCTAGATGTCGAATATCGGGAGCTACGTGATCATCACAGCAGAAAATAATTTACAATAATGTTTGTGTTCATTGCTCGTATTAATCTTCGTTTTTATTTCAGAATGACTCTACAAGGAGAGACAATGTTGCATAAATTGGGTTTGACAAGTATACGAAGCCATGCAAATAAGATAGTGAACAAAGCGCTTTTGAAAGTAAGGCATCCACAATTACTTTAAGTAAAAACACAGGGGATTCGATTGAAAATTATGTAGGCCTATTATTCACAAACCAAACTTTAGTTTTAAACGAAGATGGATCTTTCACATTCTGTGAAGTAGTGAACGGATATCCTGAGTGGCTGGTTTTTAAAAGAACAAGCACTCCAATCACTAGCAGGGAGGAAGTGGTAAGTGGGAATAATAACAGTATAATCAATTATGAGAATAGTGATGACGCTATTAAAAGTATGATTGAAGTTAATGACAGTTAACAAGCAGATGAAGAAAGATTGAATGTAATTTGTAAACGTAAGAAAATACATCAAGTTAAAGAAAGCCAATGGACATATAAAAAAAAGCTAAAATTAAAAGGGAAAAGAGGGGACAGGATTATAAAGGAAGAGAATTAAGTGAACAAGGAAAAATGAACCTCTGTGTGGACAAACCTATGAGAAATAAAAGTATTCCAAGACAGAAATTTGGCTCTTCATAGACCAAAAAAAGGAACAATGCGATGTGGATCATACACATTGAAGATTCAACGTGACCATATTTGTTTTGTTTTTTTTAAAAGAGGAAGAAATAAGAAAAGAAAAAGGAAAATAAATAGTATGACATGTTTACAATGGATCTTCAGTTTTTGCTGTGTTGCCCAAAATCGAATGCATCTGCGTTGTGCTACAAATGGAAATTGTCAGTGCACAATTTAACCATTTTATGATCTCAAGACTAATGATGGTTTTAATGAAACAGAGGGAGGACTATCTGATAGCCAATTTTCAAGCATTTTAGAGCATTTTATATTTTGTATAGCCATTCTACACAATCCTAAATGAAGTATATAGTATTTTATTGTGATAGTTGCAACTTTCACAAACGAAATGAAATCCTTTCAAATATCCTGTTTTATTTGGCAAAAAATGCTGGAATTACAATATATCAAAAGTACCTAAAGAAAGGTCATAAGAAAATGGAATGTTATTCCATGCATGCCACTAAAGAAATATGTCTGACTAACAGGGACTGATTATATGACCATATGTGCAAAGTAAAGAAAAAATCCTAAACCATAGCTTATTCAGCAAAATACACGTATGCCCAGTTTTTACGGATTACATTAAGGATGCTGTCAGGGCCGGATTTCCTATTAGGCCACCTAGGCCTAGAGTGGCACTATTCAGGGGGCAGCATGGCATGACCACAATTTTTTTTCAATTGCTAATTGTATTTTATATTTTAATATT
>CABFOW010006530.1:0-12030 GCA_902141385.1 Timema californicum | reverse complement strand
TGTTGTTATACATCACAATAAGGATATATAGTATTAATGGTTGTGTTGTTATACATCACAGTAAGGATATATAGTATTAATGGTTGTGTTGTTATAGATCACAATAAAGACACATAGTATTAATGGTTGTGTTGTTATACATCACAATAAGGATATATAGTATTAATGGTTGTGTTGTTATAGATCACAATAAAGACACATAGTATTAATGGCTATGTCGTTATACATCACAATAAGGATATATATATATTCCATTCACGGTAGGAATTACTCTTTGAAAAGTCTTTTTTCCTACCAATATCCTACTACATAATAGATTTCTGGTAGGGAAAAAGACTTTTCAAAAAACAATTCCTACGGTGAACGGACTTTAGTATTAATGGTTGTGTTGTTATAGATCACAATAAGAACAAATAGGCTTATATTAATTGTTGTTATAGAGCCCATTAAGGACATGTAGTATTAATGGTTGTGTTGTTACAGACCAGGACCATGTTGAAGACGTTGACAATTTTGGCGGTAGTCATGGTGGCCACGCGTGTAGAATCCAGACCACAGGACGGGCCAATGCCAGTGAGTAACCAACACAATCAGCGGATTCCTTCAAGGGAATTTTTATACTAACCCTCAGTAGACTAAAGCTAATACGTTGAGTTAAAGATTGAGAAGTAAGATCATAATCTTAACTGAAAGTGACAGGAACATTGAACACGGCATTTTTTAATGTTTCTTTAATGGCCCGTTTAAACTTGTCCTTTTCAATATTTAACTTAAAAAATATGTTTATAATAGAATAATTAAAATTAACTTTTTCTAGGTTTGGTCGTTTTTACTTTGAAATAGTGTAAACTATAAATAAATGGCTATGAAATGCAAACAAAAAGATCCAATCTAATTTTTTTTTAGCTAGATTCAAGTTTACTAAGAAAATGTTTGGTCTCGGCTATATTTTAATGACATTTTAAAGACTGACATATTTCATTTTAGCATAATATTATAAATAGTGTGATATTGTACTAAAATACGTTGTCAATTTTTACAATCCATTTCAAATCCTTAGTAAAATTAGATGTGAAAATGGGTGAATCAACATAAAATAAAGATAATTAACTCATCAGAATAAAAATGTCCCCTGACTTTTGACTTGTTGAAATACTGTGGCTCTATGGTTAAAGTGGTTAACCACGAATCCAGGGAACTTTTATTCGACAACGGGTGGTTCTCACTAAGATGTTTAGATATATTCATACGAGTTCTTATAGGATAGCTAAGATATAACCGGAGTTTATAATTTCACAGGGCAGATACGTTGCTAACTGAGTTAAGATGTCAGAAGAAATGTGGGAAAACCAATTCCGATTCCACTAGAAAGAAAAACCTTAGCATTCAGGATAGTCGTTTATATTTGTTCAAATAACTTTAATAAAAGCTGAAGTATGTAGGATTATTTAGTTATTATTTCATTGTTCAATACATTATTATCGTTACATATAACCTATATTAAAAATAACAATTAAAACCACATAAGCATTTTTTAAAATATAAAATAAATTTATAACACACAAACCAGACAGCGCTACATAATACGACTTAATGAAATATTAAAAAAATAATAATAATAATAATAATAGTCTGGTGTTTGTTCAAAATAGAAGTCTACATGAAATTAAAACTAAACTCTATTAAGGAAGTTTAACTTTTCTAAGGGAAGAGGTTTTACAAGAGTCGGGAACTAAACTCTCGCCATTTATAATTATTTAACCATGGAGATTTGAATAACAACCGGAAACTTAACTGACAATAAGCGTAAATTTATAATGGTTGTGGCGTTAAAAGTTTTACAACAATTGAAAACTAATCTTGCAGGAAGGGTAAACTATAATGGTTGTAGTGTTAGAGGTTTTGCGACAGTTGAAAACTAGACTGACTACATACAAAAGTTTCATCAATACCGTTAAGCGACCTCGTTGTATAGTGGTCAATGTCCTTAGAGGTCCTGGGTTTGATTCTCGAATAGTACTGGGGATATTTCTCTAAAGGGGAATAATCTCACGGTCACCAAAGTTTGATTAACTAGGCTTAAGCTAGGTTAAAATTTTAATTGGTTCTAACTCAGAATATTCACTTTCATCATCTCGTCATCTTATCGCGACATGAAAAGTATGTTAAGATTAGTAGATTCGGGCGTCCCTTCGAGTGGCTATTCCTTCCACAAACTGGGATACAAACTTAGATATCCCAGACACTCAGTTACTATTATTAATATCGTTGTAATTTTTACTGCTCTGTCTCTATACCGTGCTATTGCCTGTCCGCAGTACGACTTTGATTGGAAGGTGGACGACGCCCTCAGCAAGAACTACTACTCGCAGACCGAGTCGTCCAACGCGGTGGGTCGTGTCGATGGCAGTTACCAGGTGTTGCTGGCGGATGGTCGTCTGATGACTGTCACCTACTTTGTGGATGGTGAAAGCGGCTTTGTCCCAAAGATCACCTATGAGAAAAACGCCAACCCTTTCGGAAAATAAGGCCTTCCTTCCTCTTGATCGATATGGGACAAGCTAACACCGAAAATAACTATTATGTTGATTTCACCGATTATTATTTTCATACACTAATTTTTTATAAAACTAATACTAAACGCTGTACAAACTTAACAATATCATTGGTTATAAATTTTAACGGTATATTCGTTTTTGACTCAACGTGCCATTATTTGTTTAATCTGTGCATAATTCTCACAAAAATTAAAAAAAAGGAGGTTAAGTTAAAACTATCGATTTATTTTTGGTTGTATTTTTTTTTCTGCACCAACCTGTATAGTCGCTGTAATAGTCAAGAAGAATTCATCTCAGCAGATTCAGACTTTCTAAACTTTTTTAAACCCATTTATTACAACAAGAACATTACCAGAAGTAGTGTAAAACCTTGTAGGTATTGATAAAATCAGCTGAAAATGGACCATTCATATGTTTGCACTTCTCTCTCAAATATATTTACCACCTAAAATTTGAATTTTAGAGTCTCTAGCAGCTACGTATGTAATTGATTAGCGAGTTTTGCCAGATAAAAGCAAGGAAAAAAATAATTGATTAAAATTGTTAATGGTATGTGATTAAATTGGTGGCTTACCATTATACCTATTTTATTATAAATATCACAGTTTAGTCTTGGATACTACCCCTTCAGGTTATACGTTTATGTATTAATTACGCTAATGATTTTAGGGACTAGGGAGGCTATATTTAGAAGAATCTTATCTGAACTTGCGTGGAGGGAAAGGGGAAAACCATTTTGAAATAAAAAATCAGTAAACTCAATTAAGATTCGAACTTTTATCTACCCGTCATCGGCAGTCTAATCTACTGGAAGAGTAGCGCACCTTAGACTCCGTGGCCACTGAATCGGGCTGGTATTAAATTAATTTTATTTTTCTCACCACGTTTCACCGCCCGTCTGGACTATCTAAATATTTACTCTAATGGGAAACGAAAAAGTACGGTCTAGTCTAGAGGGAATGTACCTGCATTTACATGTTTAGAGAGTGGATAACTCCGTAAAAAGACCTTCCCAAGTACACCCAAATGATAATCTAGCTCCTTAAGGATTAATCAATCTGCATGCGAGTGTAGGATAGGTCTTTCTTTCCTTCTGTCCAAATGCCTCGCGAGCTTCGTCACGCTTGGTCCAACACCCTCTTTCCCATCCCACGTCCCATTTTACAGCGTGACGTCATTTCGGGCAGGTTAGCATTTCTTGAGACGTAGATTACTCATACTATCGGTGTAAGCGTTCAAAAGAAATAGTGAATATACATGTTTCTTTGATCAATTTTTGTTTTGTTTTTGTCCAACTAAATTAAATATTGTTTCAGAAGATACGTTTAGTTTAATTTTCTATACAAAGCTATCTCAACTTATTGAAAATCTGTCTTGGGCAGTGCGTAGTTTAACCAGAACTTCTTTTTTTTTAGAAAGAGTGTGGTTAAATGCTGTGGTGCTCATAACATATTCAAAAACTGTTGAGAAAATTAAATTTTAGCCAAAAAATTGTTTTTTTTTTGTTCATCAAAACTTGAAATCAATATTGACCCTAGCTTCTGGTTAAGGTTCTGCAACCTTAGCTCAGTCGATAGCATGTCTGTCTACTGAGATAAGAGTCCCGGGTTCAATTCCTGGCTTGGATACAAAATTATGATTGGTGAAATGGGGGTTACCCTTTTCCCAATGAAGATTGACTGGCAGAGGGCTGAGTTTTGTGTTTGTTCTATATTTAAGCTAGTTTATAATTAGCCAAATAAATTTAAAATGAAAAGTTTGCGGTCAATTTCACCACACCTTAAAACATAATTATTCAGCTTGTATATTATCTGATGCGCTATTGCCGATGATGGAGTAAAGCTTGATTCACATTTTCACAGGATATAGAGACAAACTCGTCTTAGATGGTGCAGCCAATTATACTCAAGAGAGTCATAGTATTAGTTCACGAATCTTTGCAACGCGAACTTAAAACGGCTGATCATCAAAAGTTATTTATAGTGGATGAACAGATATATTATTGGGGAATCAAATGGCCAAATCTATTATTTATGATTTATAGTGAGGATTACTCCATAGGTATAATATTCTGAAAATTTAAACCTGGACATGGGAATAGAACCCAGGACCTTTGGCTTAGTACGCCAACGCTCTAACTACTGAGCTATCCAGGAATCATCCCGTGCCCAGCGTCATTCTTCACTCATATTTTAAGGCGGAGTCTATGATAGATAAGCGGAAATTGTCGGCTACAAATGTGTGATTTTTATTAAGATCATGAGCTATCAGATAACGCAGCCATCTTCGACTTGGTAGTTAAAATATGAGTGAAGATTGACCCTGGGCACGGAACGGTTCATGGATAACTCAGTGGTTAGAGCATTGACGTACAAAGACAAAGTTCCCGTGTTCAGATTTCAATTTTCAGAATAATACATATTATTGTCCCAATGGGTGTTTTCAACTCACAGACTTGCGTCGTGACACAATCCAATACATCGATACACGCACTTTCAAGTTAACGAGTTATTTTGAATCTACTAACAACAGTCAACAGATCTTTCTTCTTGTCTCTAGCTTTATAGCGCATGCGCACTTATTTGATTTGGTTGGTTGGTCCTGGAAGTTGAATGATTCTCCCAAGCGCAAGTTTTAGGGCAGAACCAGCCAAACTGAAACTAGTTAAACTAAATCAGAGCGGCTTGCGCTGATGATATTGAAATCTTGTGAGCGGTTTACAGTTCAACACGTGATTGGGTTTATGTTTTGTGCGTGTTTCTTGGCGAACGTGTGAATTCACAAATCTAGCTCTGTTTCATCTCATAAACTAAAGTATAATACGATTACACCTGCAAAGTTAGGAGTATGATATCAAGATTTATTTCCATTAAACAGGCCGATGTTCAAAGTGATTATCCTTTTTTTCTCTATATATCAATGTTTGTGGAGTTATTTAAAATTCACTCCCTTCATCGTGTTCGCTTGGATTAGATAGGGTCACTAATACCCAGTATATTGCATTAAAGTGCAAAAGAGTAATGAATACCTTTTTGAAAATGAATGAGCTCACAAAACTGTATTATATATAGTTTAATAAATATTTAAAACGTGTGTTCCCTAACGTAGCTCTATACTTATAAAGGTTTAACATCTTATTTCATTTAGTAGAGTTGGTTGAAGATCCCCGGGTTTAATTTCCGACAGAGCCGAAAAATCTACTTTGGTGAAAATAAGGTTTATCCAGTGATGTAACCTGCTCCGGTGGCCGCATGGTCTGAGGCAGTGGTCTGCGAGATACCACCCGTGGGCCTGATCTTACCCACCAACTAACTGTCCCGCCAAAATATTTAGAAAACAAACAAGTATTGTGTCTATGAAAATAAACTAATTACTATATGAGAACTATAAAATTAAGAATAATTTGCTTGAAATTGTTTTAAGCCAACCCACCTTAAAAAACCATAGAGTCCACAATAGATAAAAAGGTTGCTGACCCCTAGTTTAAGGCGTATCTATGGCAATAGACTAGAATGCCACTGATGGGGATATCGGGGTTCGATTCTGGTCGGGTGTACTGAGGGTGGTCTAACCTAAATGGTTTTCCAGTTTACCTTCACGCAGATTTGGGTACATTTCCTCTAAATTCAACCTTCCTCATTTCTAATAAACTGGCGTAATTATTATATAGGCGTACAACACGAACGGGTACTAATACGTAGTGCTAAAAATGTTATATATTTATGTCGGGGTTGGGGAGGTGATGGAGGGGGGGCTGGGTGTTGTCTGTTCTAGAGCCAAACAAGTTTGTAAATCGGAGGCTGGCGTATCAATTGGTTCAAAACACTCACTTTAAATATACTCCTAACAATAAAAAATAGCCACTTAGGAAAATTCTCTCACTAATATTTTATTATATCAGACTGTGATGGCGTAGTTCAACATCACTTTATAAACACGATCATACTGGATCCTGCTGATATGAGTTGTCAATTTTTAAATTGATATTAAAATTCTATTTTTTGATAAAATTAAATGTGAAAATTAATCTCAGCTCTTGACACTATAAATTAAATGGATTTGTTTTTGAACTAAAAGCTTCAATAATCTCAAGCAACAAATAAAATTTCTAAATTGATATGTCTAGTAATTATCTTGAGAATTTGTTAATACCATATGAAGTAAAATCAACAAAACAGTTTTATAAGTGTACGGTTGTCAAACAAGGACATTTCACATGAATTGAGTGGAGTACAAAATGCATTGTTCAAATATCTTTTTCTACAGTACCGAATAAATTAAACAATTATATTGATAAATGTCATGAGATATTAAGATTTCATATATTTTTATATGTCTTTGGTTATCCCACTTATCTATGTATAAAAAAATTACAAAAGTTAGTTCAAATATTGTCTGGGGAATAGCTTTTTGAAAATCTTAATATATTTGAGATAGAAACCTAAATTATTAATAAGAATTATTTACAATATTCATACTGGTGAAATCATTCACCCAAAATGTAGGCATCAAAGATTCCGTTTTCAACCAGATGTATTTGTTATATAATAAATCTCCAATTTTAATGTCAAGTTTCTAGTGGTATTTTACCGATATGCTTAAATAGTTTGATACAAAATATGTTAGCATGTTCAAATACAATCTAAACATAAATTTTAAATATAAAAGTGTAAAATTGCCGAGTAAATTTTTTAAGGAAATAATATATTTATTTGCGATAGTACTGTGATTTATTTAATCGCTTTTCCATCCATTATATGCTTAAGTTGAGCTACCAACATTGTAATTTTGAATATATTTTATAAATAAATTAATAACAGACTACTCAAACAGTCTTGTGTTGTTTTATTTTAGTAAGTATTGTCATTCCAGTGTAACTTAGTGGTCAGTGGGACCGATTACAGGACTAGGAAAACCAATTATGACCTAATAAGTGTTTAAAACGATTCAGTATCTGTGATGTGTTCTCAACATTCAGTAGAACTTTTTTTTTTTTTTTGCTGTCTGGCATAGTTTAGTGTAAGACATGCAGCATACAGTTCGTTCACCTGCGTGTGTAGACTTTTAGCAGCTCCGTGGGAACAGGACGTTGTTCAGGGTATACCTTGGAGGTTGTCTACACGTCGTACCCGCAATGAGATGAAGTGATGATAGTGTAAATCTTAAACATTACTTTAACCTAATTAATTAATCAGATCATGGTGACCAAAGGAACACTTACCCTTTCAAGTAAAATACCTATTGTATTGAAATTGAACCCAGGACCACTAGATCAGTACCCAAAGGCGCTGACCACTCGAACAAGCGGATGGTCCAGTGGACCACTCAATGATCACTTATCAATGATAACAGATGCCCGTGGTATGTATAGGGTGAAGTGGAAACAATAATTAGACGATCTGTGCTGAGGAAAGTGCTGAACAACGTGCTTCCCGCCTCGGTGGCGTAGTTGGCTAACGCGCGAGTTTTGTGTTGAGACAGACTGCCTAGGACGGGGAGATCGAGGTTCGAATCTCACTCGGGTGAACTTAAGCTGGTTTTTCTTAAGTATTTTTCCACTCTCCCGCCACAAAATACGGGTTCACTTACTCTAAATTCAACCTTCCAAATTCCTAATCGATTAGCTTAATTCGTACTTAAGAATATAACCCGAAAGGGTAGTAAGACGTGGTGTTAAATAAAATTAAAATAAAACAACGTGCTGAGGTTTGTTTGACCTTTGGTGGAGCTCATCTGAGTTATATTATCCTCAAAATGTGAAAAAAGTGTAGTTTGCTTTTTATATAGCTAGTGAATATTTACTTTTCAATTAAAGTGTTAAATTTCGACTTACTAATCGTCTAATCGTTTCTCCCCCATCCTGTATAATGATAATAAATTATCTGTGATTAGTCAAACGGGGCCGTAGTGGTTAAGCACAGTTCATAGTTATGGATTTGAACAAACTATGCTCATCCTTGAAGTACTACACACCACTAGTTGTGAAGGTATATATTTGCAAATAAACTTACTAAAATTACTTTATTTTTAATTACATATTATATTTTACATTTAAAATAACGTGAGCTAAAGTTTTCTCACTCTCTTTCATTACTTTTAATAATCTATGTTTACCTAATCCAAAATAATATTTTAAACATAATCAAAAGTAATTATTCTTCGTTTTGGAAGGTTATCTATTTTGTGTCATATAGTGCATACATTAATAGCTTTTAATGCAGGCATCGTAAATTATTTTGTGATTATTTATCGCATTTCGAAATATATAATAGAATAAAATAACTTTTATCCACTGCGTGGGTGCTCTGCTATTTAAAAAAAACTTGTTTCCATCATGATCAATCACATGGCTTTAATTCGCCGGTCTTCATTTTGAAGCGTTAGAATTTTTGTCAAAGTGATGTGAACATTAATTTTTTTAAAGTGGAATAAAACTATAAATAAGTTTTGTTTGTGCCTGACCTCAAATAAATACAAATAATATTGGCCTAAATAACTGTGGTTTACTATCACATTCATATATTACTGTACCGTGTTAGACATCTTGTTTAACACACTCAAAATACCATGCATATGATTAACACGATGAATACAAGAGCTAATATATTCTAATAGTGTGTGGCAGGTATTAGCTCACGGTGAATTCATGTTGCCGGAAAACGCCCAAACTTCAAGCAAAAGCCCTAGCTGACTTTGTTACCCGACTAAATCTTCGAAGAGACCGACCCCCAAAAGGTTATGTGGCCCTTCACAGTGCAACCACTGATACCCATCGGGACCGTAACTTTTTCACCAGACGTGGACCGAGGTCCATGAGTGCCAGTCCGGGTACTCGGGCACCCGAAAAACCGGTACCAGCCCTTCAATACCAGCTTGCCTTAGGTAACTTGAGAAAAAAAACCTCCGCTGGGACTGGATGGGGGGAGTAGTTGACCCCTCCTAGTGATAACGCAATCACGAGGAAGTCAGGAGCTCGGCCTCCGAATAGTCATCTCCTCATACCTTCATTCCTCCGCCCCAGGACTTTCACTTGTCTCCCCAAACTTTGGCCACCACCCCTTCAGCATTATTCTTGAGACCGACTGCCCGGAGTTGTCCAGCGAGGACTGTCGACTGTGTCTGAAGAATCCATAGAATGACATCTCACTTCACAGGTTCCAATTCGATGAAATGACAGAGCTGCTTTTCTCTGCTCTCCACGCCATCTTCGGGCGCTAGTTGTCGTTCGGCTCAAATCTGCACCCTTCGTGTCTCCGTGTGGAGTTTTGTTTGTATATAACAGCCATTCCTCGATGCACATATTTTATTCTATTGTCTCAATTCAACGGAGAAACTTGCTGGACGTAATCTTAAATCGTTCGACAAAGCAACTGGTGTTCACGATGTGTGAGGCGTTTGTCTCACCTCTCACGTCGCAGAAGAAGTTACGGCTGTCACTATGAGTATTTGTATTAGGAAAGAATGTTAGAGTCTTAGTACTCTTTATCTATATCCATATGACATTGTTGTTGCGTCAGAGTTTCTGATGGGGTTTTCTACGCCCTTAAGGCGTAGTTTAGTGTTGTAGAGTTCTTACTATTTTTCTATGTTCATATGACGTTGTTTTTAGTGTCAGAGTTTCTGACGTGTTTTTTATGCCCATAAGGCATCGTTTTGAATGATGAGCTTGGTGCTCAAATTAAATAGGTCCATAGAATATGATTTAGTATGACATTGTTTCTGAATTTTTCTAAGTCCATAAGGCATGGTGTTATTTTCTAAGGAAAAGTCATGACTCCCTAAAATGTATGGCCATGCCTTATGGACTTAGAAAAAGTCAGAAACACTGCCATACTAAACCATGTTCTATGGACCTAGTTGATTTGAGCATCAAGTTCATCATTCAAAACTATGCTTTATGGGCATAAAAAAGATCAGAAAGCTTTGGCAAGCAATGCTACGTCATATGGACATAGAAAAAGAGCATCAAGACTAACATTGAAAACTATGCCTTATGGGCATAGAAAAATATGTCAGATTATCATGTTTTCATTACAGTTAACCAAAGTGACAGGTATCGGCTGTTGGCGTAGAGATACATTAAGGACTATTTATATTAACTTTTTAAGCTGTCATCCAAGTAAACTTAAGACATGAATGTACTATAGTATCACCTATGACAATGTTGACAGAAAAAACCATAGCTGTATTTTATGGTAAAAATACTTTTTACCGTGATATTACTATAGATCTAAAGTGTGTCTGTGCTATCAATGTGTCAGCTAGGACGCCAAACTCCCTGTAGCTGTTTCTGTGTGTTTTGGGAGTTGAGCTTGCACTGGGTATGTCAATGTGTAGGCAATCCTTTGTACAACTCTTCAAAGAAAGTAAGTCGTATGCGTGTCATATGGTCAACTTGCCTTGACAATTATTTATTAGTCCATTTCAGAAAACATACTCGTGGTCTAATCGTTAGGGAGATTGACTAAACTCCAGGCTGACTCTCGATGGTGCCCAATATAATCTTCGGGACTAATTTTGCAGGAGTTAATCCTACTACCCCAACCCTGCAGTTGTCCCAAGAGTGTTACAGTTCAATTTTTATACTAAATAACCTTTTCTGACAACCAGAAAAGTTTTTTAAGCATTGCGTCTTGCTATCCGTTTGGGTTCCACGACTACTAATTACAAAATGTGTTAGTTATCAGGAAGGTTGAATTTAGAGTAAGTGCACCCAAATTTGCATGGAGGTAGAGTAGATTTTTTTAAAAGAAATACACCCCACCGCAGTTTAGTCTAACACAAGAGTAGTGCGTTAGACCATGAGGCCACCGAAGTGGGTCTATGAAAAGCTACTGTATCTACTTTCACATATTCATACATCAAGTCATGGGATCGGCAACCATCACTTTTGACAAATATTATCAAAACCTATAAAATAACACTGATATTCTAGTAAAACATTATCAATTTTGGCTGAAATACAATATAAATACCCTTTCTATGAAAATTTGACCGTGTATCATGATTTACAAACCATTGGCCCTGATTGTCACTATTGTGTATTACTCCAAACTGGGACTGAGGGCCTCAATTTTTGACCGAATGCCATGGACGTGTTTTTTCCGCCATAATATGATTTCCCCTTCTCTATTCAGGTCAAATTTGGAATGCTGGCTACACACTTGTATCAGATTCTCATATTGTATCCCCAGCGTGGTGAAAAATAAAAGACACAAATAAAAGCTTTATTAAATAAAATATATAATCTATTTTCTTTCGCCTAACAAAGTAAAACTTAAATATATTTACAAAAAAAACAACTGTATAGTATTTAAAATAAAACTAGATCCCATGAAAAATGACAGCAGTTCTAATTATTTTAGCTAAAACTTTGAGTAACATGAGTTGTTATTATTATTATTATTAGCACCGCGTCATACTACCCGTTCGGGTTATACGCACTTACGCTAATGTGTAATGGTAGGGTGAT
>CABFOW010006529.1:19457-31319 GCA_902141385.1 Timema californicum | reverse complement strand
ATCATGGTTTTACCCTTTTATTTACCGACTTTTTATACCGAAATCCAACTTTTTATTTAACAAAATCCAGTGGTTTTATTTAACACAAATCGGGCTCTCTAGCTATCAGATAACACATCCACCACCGACTAAGAACTATTCTGCCAATAGTTGGGAACAAATATATTCTAAAGAATTTTAAAAATGATTCAATACTGACCCCTTGAGCTTAGTTTATTTTTCCAACAATTTGGGAAGTGTTGTAGAAGAAAAAGCATACATGTAGATTAAAGAAACCCACATTAACAATATAATTACTAGGGCTAGTATTTTTATGCCCTAAAAATTGCTAGAAAATGCATTGATGACCAATAAAACTAAAAATATGCCCTTTAAAACAACAAAAAACACCAATAAAATTTGCATAATTTTTTATTTTCTTGCAAAATTAATTATGAAAATAAAAGGTGCATGAAACAAAACAAAAATAATCTAAACAATATAATTTAGGTCCTTGAATGTGTGTCAACAGAAATTCTTTATTTTACTAACCAAGTTTACTAACTTTACCTATAAAACCAAAACAAAGAATAACCAAGAAAAAAACATTATTTTTACAGTTTCTGTGGCAAACTAAAAATGTATTTCCCAAAAATATGTCCTATATGGGATTAAATAAATTATTAAAATACAATTTAACTTTTTTACATTTTCTGTGCCAAAATAAAAGTCAAACACAAGAATCCCCCCCGCCCCCATTTCCTTCCTTTTCCTCAGTCTTGCTTCTTGCTTTCAGGGAAAATCACCCAAAAATGTCCCTAATGTTTAAAATACCAAAATATGCAAAATAATGACTAAAAAAAATGCCTGAAAATGTACCATATTGTGTAAAAACACAGAAATATGCTAAAATATGACCTGACAAAACTACTTAAATCACATTTGTATATACTTGAACAACATTTATGCAAAATCATAAAAATTCTAGCCCTAATAATCCCTATCATTTCTTTCACATCCAACGGCAAGAGCTCATTTTCACATTGTTTACTAGATGCAAAATCATATTCAGACAAACTGTTAAGTGTATATTTAGTAAACTTTAGAAGTAATGGTACAAATTAAACATATAGATATAAAATGTATGATTTACCTATAATATTTTGCCCCAACAAGCTGCTTCACAAGGCAGAATTTAAGCTGTGAGACTTAAGCTCACTCCTGACTAGTTGCCCTGAATAGGGTTTGTCAACCTGTCTTCAGCTGCAGGTTCACACTCATCCTGTCCTCTTGTGTCAACATATTTAACTTGATATAATTAGAGTGTTCAACCATAAGATACAAATAAAAGGAACTGAATCTTATTGCACCTGTATACAGCTCCTTTTTTCTGGATTCCGCTAACATATGTATATTTTCATCCCAGCGAGCTCCTTCCAGAAACAGCCCATAGATACAGCAACCATCTTCAGGTCTGGTAGTTGGTGTCTGCTCGAGTACCTAAAAAGACACAACACTGACTAGCAAGGTTGCGTTCATCACAAGATGCATTAATAGTCATTAGTTTTAGACTCCTGACTTCCATGTAATAGCAAACATTACTTGGTTTGTGTGACACCTCGTCATTGAAATATTTATACCTATTTGCTCACTCTAAAAACAACATTCAAAAAAGAGGCATATACAGTGAACTCTTTTAATAGTGGAAACCTCCTGGGATCAAAAAACTCTGTTATTTGGGGAAAATATTGTATCCTGGCTACAAACAACATAGTCCCCACCTCCGTCACCTTAAGAGATTGAACAGAACTTACCCCATTATACAGATAAGTCAGCGTACTAACTACAGACACTCCACGCTCGTCGTCACGGAACACTGCTCATCAGCCGAGTTTGATAAGAAAACAATAACTAGTCATCGAGTGGTATGTGACCTCTGTGCGCTAGTCCAATTCCCCCCAAGTTTTAGACACTGCGCAGGCACCGAGCTTGGGGAAAAGAGCAAAAAGAGTAATCACGCGTGTCTACCTACCCCCTCATGGTTATCCTCACGACGCTGTACACTAGCGGCGTCAGTGGGAGGACCATTTCTGACTTATGTGAATGACTTCTCCTTACCTATTATCCCCGCTGTTCAATCTGAGATATAAGCTAGTACCCAGAAAGGAACATCACTCTTTGATGCCGATAGAAATTAGGAACTAGTTGCATAATCCTGTAAGGGTTCATAATTTTTAAGAAGTTTTCTTTTATATATATATATATATATATATAGTTTTAATGGGAAACTAGGCAGCCTAAATCCTGTCATTATAATGTAGGAATTAAAATTATTCTTTTGATATATATTAAAATTTAATATCTATTAAACTTGTTTTGGAAATCAACTTAATATGGGTCCAAGTTTGGTTGACTTATTTTCAATTATATATTATGTAATCTTCTCTTTGAACGCTATCTCACATTGTAAATTTTTGCCTTTGAATTTAAAATTTAAAATATGAGGGAAGAATGACCATGAGAACGGGACTATTCCTGGATAGCTCAGTGGTTAGAGCATTAGCGTACTGAGCCAGAGGTCCCTGGCTCGATTCCCGTGTCCAGGTGTCATTTTTTCAATTTTCAGAATTTGAATTTATTCTTGTGAGTCTAAAAGTAACTAGGGATGTTTGGAATCATTGGTTATATTTAGTAGGTATTTTTGAAATATTAGGGATATACTTTTACTGTAGTCGATAGAGTTGATAGAGAACTTAATTAGTTTCTCGTCATGGCTATCCCAGCTTCGCGGATTGATGTGATGATCAACTATAGATCTTGGAGTATTGTTATGAGCAAAACTTTACTAGTTTCATTATTAAATTATGTTTAATTATCAAGGTTATGTTTGAAGTATACACTTTCAAGACGGGCTTATTATTATTCTTGTAAAGTTATCTTTTGAAAGGCTTAGTTCATAGATGTAGGTGACAGGTTGTATTATTTCTAGCTTATAATATTGCGTATTGTTCCCTACAATTACTATATTGTTTTACATTGTTAAGAACTTACATTACTATTGTGCATTGGACGCACATAACATTGTATTATAATTACTTATGAGACATATCCTATTCTCTTGAAATAAATAGGCCTTAAGGCCATTATTGATTTCATGTTATTCGTCTGCATTCAAATTTAGCAAACCCCGATCTCTCTCCATGTTTATTGCTGAATTATCTGTTTTACTATTTGTTCAGATAGATAGGTCTGAATACTTGGGCTGGGCTTTTTAAATGTAGGTCAATTATAGATCCCTGATAATATGCCTTTTTTATTTGTTGCCTTGCAGCCTTTTCACTATGGCTGGTTTCTTGGGCATGCGTGGCGTGCTTGTTCAAGTTACTGACGAGTCTAGGGAGAACCGGGAATATATTTTTTTAAACATAATTTCTGGAACACACTTTAATCTATATGAACCTCTATACTTTGAATATTAACAACAATCTAATTACTGCACCGTACAGTAGTGTATCCAGAATAATTATGATAAATAAATATAGTATGTAGCTTATTGCACAGATTGCATAATATACAGAACAATACGCAAATACAATGAAGTGTTAATAGTATTTGTGCAAGAGCACAGCCTACTTCTGGAACATCCTCCTGCTGATTGCTCGCAAGAGATGGGAGATATGACCTGAAGTACCGTAAAGTTAATACTATTTTAGAAACATTTACTAGAGGGAGAAGGTGGGACTGCTCACACTTCATGCGAGACAATGGTATTCCTACACTCATTACTATAAATTGAATGGTATTTCAATTTTTGTCTTCTGTCTGGAGATTTTTATTCATAAATATGTGTTCCCTATAAGTGTTTGTTTCCATTATTGAGAAAGGATGTTATTGGGAAGTTGTTTCACCATAAGAGCCCATGTTATTTTTCCGAGGAAACTTAAACTGTTCGTTATAAAGAAGAATCAGCTATTCAGAGGTGTCTGGTAAGGGAGAGTTCACTGTATACATATCAGCCACAATGAACCACACTGCTTTCTTCCTGTAATGAGTTCGAAATCTTGTTGAATCTTATTCATTGGTTAGGAACTAACAATAATGAAATTACTGAAAGCATTCTGAATTAAAATAATTTTAATGGCTACACTGCTAATAATTAAAACAGAGTCAAACATCCCTAATATGAATCCCAAAGAGAAGAAGAAGAAAATTAGACTACTGAATCTTAGAAATTACAATCTACAGTGACATAATAGTCCTTTATAGTTATTTATTAGTATAATATATTATTTAGCACTGCATCTTACTACTCGTTAGGGTTATACGCTTTTAAGTTCTAATTATGCTTTTATGGGTTAAGAATAGGGAAGGTTTAATTTAGAGAACGTGAACCTGCATTTGCATGGAGGGAGAATGGAAAACCATATGGGANNNNCCCCCCCCCCCAGTTCACCTGACCAAGATTAAAACCTCGATCTGCCCGTCCTTTGCAGTCTAGCTCAACCCAATACTAGCACATTGGCTAACTACACCACCAAGGCTGGCTCCTTTATAGTACTTAATCGCTTGATTACTTGAGTTGCCAACAAAGATAACTTTCCTCTTCTTTGTGTGGAATTGACTATCAAGATTCAATACCCAATTCTTATTGACTTATTTCATAACCTTGTATGGCAAGCATTAGTCAGAATTAGATATACAATTTCTCCATAGACACACTCATAAACAATGTGTCTTGGGTGCAGTTTATTCAACCAGTCTACATAAGCTTTGAAATCTTAACAGCAAACTTAAATAATTGGTAAAATTCTGTTATACAGTTTTCTTCAACCACTCTTACAACATTTTGTTTCACATGAGATACACATCTTTAACGATTCTAATAATCTTAAACATGTTTCAAAATCGCTTAGGTGCTGTTTCAATGTCAGGTTTTGTGGAGGCTTCATTTTAATTTTGGTGTAAATAATTTTTTTTTTACTGTTGTAAACTTCAAGATACAACAATTTGAAGTCATTGAGAGCAAACTCTCTGATTATAGTCATGGATGTCACAATGTTTTTATTATTCATTTTATTTTCAAAAGGGATTTGCCAGATGTTTTCATCTAGCTACTTGTTATTTGTGTGAAATGACAAACATTTATTTTTTAATATCTAAAGACATATATTTAGTGTAACTTGAAAACAAATATGCAATAGTCTCAATAAACCTAGCTTTGTTCTTCAATCCATCATTACTCATTACTTAGTAAATAATTACCTCGATGTAACAACTTCAGTGATTCGCTGATTAGGAAAACTGGAAATTACGCTTGAATGTTGACCATCGGGAATTAACCCAAAGAAGTGCTTGAATTTTGCTGTTTGTTTGGAATTTAGGTGAAGACCACTCCAAATGGATTTTAAGGATATACGAATTTTTATCATTTTTCAAATATATTCTAGAAACGGGGTATCCAAATTTCCAAAAAATATTGGGGGAGGACCACTCCAAATATCTTTGAGAGGAGTCTGATTTTTTTAAATGTTTACAGACAGGGACCTTTCAAAAGAACTTGAATGAGCATTAAAATTTCAAACATTTTCCAGGATCCCTCGTTCCCCTCTTTGGACTTATGGGACATTTATTTTTTAAATCCCCCTACCCCTTACACAAATAAGATTCCCCTTACACTGGAGGAAGCACTTTTGTATGTATTAGAGTTTGGTCAAGTCCACTATTTTACTAATCGAATCTCCAGTTTATCTTGAATCCCAAATCTGAATCTTGGGGTAGTTATGAACATAAGAGGAAATATAAATATAATAGAATAATAGAAAATATAAATAGTAACTAAATGTTAACATTCTTTCTTATATTCCATTCATTGTGATATTCATACATTTAGTTGAGTGTTAAATTACTGGTGTGGGGCCTTGTTGTTAAGTTCATCCTATAATTATAATTGGTTCTGAACCACAAATAAGCAATATTAGAGCGCTAAAACAAATTTTAGTTGAAAAATTAAAAAATATGTATATATATTTTTATCAAGGATTTGAGTTTCGAATTATACATTTTTTTGACTCTTCAAATCTCATAAAAGCTTAAGGATTCGAGGGCTCATCCTTAGTATGTACACTACTGTTTAATTTGCTTACTCTCTACTCGTGGCTGAGCAAAGCAAACACCAGCCGTGGAATAATGACTTTCTGATCCAGGGGCTTCACAAGTCTACTGACCTATTAATTGATTATTAATACTTACTAACAATTATTCTTGCTCAAGTACAAGACTTGGTGGCTGGTTCAATAGACTGTTACAAACATTTTCATTCCAAATAATTTGTTCAGTCTCACACCTCGGGGAAAAGACTTTAAAAAAAATCAGAAAAATTATTTTTTAATGTCGAGAAAACTGAGAGCCAAGCTGAAATTTTATTCTGGGTTTGATTGACAATATATTGAGACAACTAAAGTTATATTATGTGCAAATTATCTCAAGGTAGTTCTGAATTTTATGTTTTACTGCTGAATAAAAAACACTTTTTGTATTCCTATTTATTTATATATACACGTCATGTCGACAGCTCTTTGTTTTCTCAACCTATACTCCATTTACGGTAGGAATTCCTCTTTGAAAGGTCCTTTTTCCTACCAATATCCTACTATATAATACATTTCTGGTAAGGAAAAAGGCCTTTAAGAAAACAATTCCTATCGTGAACAGAATTTACTAAATGTGTACAGTAGGGCACCCATATCTGCGGATAATACGTTCCTAGATCTACCGAGATTACGTAAAATCGCAAATAATATCGAACTATTATATAACGTGATATTCATTTAACATACATAAATACGATAAAGTTTAATTGATAAATTATTCACACTAAGACACTACCAACATTATATAAAGTAATAATGTGTATTATACACTACTGTGTACTTACGAGGAGGTATCAAAAAGTTTCAAGACTGGTTTTATAAAATGAAAACAAAAGTGGAGAATGGGGATGTGTGCACTGGTGTGACGATCTGTGACCATCTGTCAGTAGGACAAGTGGCATCATTCTGTGTAGACCAGTGACTGTTGCACACGTTTATTTGATGGCATACACGAGCGCATTTGCAATTTTACTATGGACCGCAAACTTGAGCAGAGAGCGAACATCAAATTCTGCGTCTTACTCGAAAAATCTGGAATGGAGACCTTCCAAATGAAGCAGCAGTCTTACGGCAATGAAGCTGTGAGCCGTCCGGTGTGTTTTGAGGGGCACTCGCTGTTCAGGAGCGGCAGAACGTCACTGAAAGACGAAGAGAGGTCAAGGCGACCTTCCAAGAGTACAAACCCAGAAATTGTGGAAGAAGTTAGGAAATTTGTGCGTGAGGATCGCCGGATGACCAATAAGGACATTTATGACATCATGAATGTGTCATACGGATAAGTTTGGACAATCCTTATGTCAATTTTTAACATGAACTGCATTGCCGCCAAGTTTGTACATAGGCTTCTGACCCCCAAACACAAGGAGCACCGTGCCCAAGTCTGTCAGGAACTCCATGCCCTGAATGACCCAACCCTCATGTCGAGGATCATCACTGGAGACGAGAGTTGGATCTAAGGTTACGACCCGGAGACCAAACAACAATATTTGCAGTGGAAGTCTGAATTTATGGGTTTGTGCTCGTGGAAGGTTGCCCTGACCTCTTGTAACCTTTTTACAACACGTAAAGAAGAGGTCTGGCTTACAGCTTCTTCCCCAGTTGACTCGTCATGACAAGGCTCCACGCCACAACAACATCGCAGAATGACATAGTTCGCTGCTCATCTCTAATTGTGCCTCGCCCAAGAAAATAATAGACAGTCGATATGCGCAGGTTGGGTGGGCGCCGAAAGCTGTGATAGGAAGATAATGGAACTATTGTCCGGCGCGCGTTTGAATTATGCCTAAACTGTATGAGCATGTTCCAGCACAGTGCTATTCTCCTTACCCCTCTACCCATCCTTGCTTCCCGCGCTTTGAGAACACATGACCCCAAGCGTGTATGTATATATATTTATTGGCAGAACTCTGTAGTGCCAGTACACATTGCACTACGATCGCTAGGTGAGGAACTTTGGTCTTGGATAGATTTAGCTTTGCTTATTTCTAAATTCAGTTTGGCATTAATCATTCAAAATTACCGTTTAAGATGTTATATTATAAATAGAATCTTTATTTATCTATACCGGGTCTCCTGAATTTCGCTTAAAGACTATAGCTAAACGTAACACAGTTGCACGGTTGGACCCTAAACATTTGTCTGATAGGGAAACTCTTTTATCCACTTCACGTATGGGTTTACGTTTTAGAGCCCCGCCATTTTTGGTCCTGTGTTGCAGTGGGCTGTATTAGATTGTAAGTTTCCCAAACCTTATGTTTTAAGATTATGCCTCGTGTTATTAATGGGAAGTTTTTTTGTTATTGTTAAACATCGGAGAT
The DNA here is from genome assembly GCA_902141385.1 of Timema californicum. Taxonomy (NCBI): domain Eukaryota; kingdom Metazoa; phylum Arthropoda; class Insecta; order Phasmatodea; family Timematidae; genus Timema; species Timema californicum. The sequence goes on along the minus strand of CABFOW010006529.1, from coordinate 22,873 downwards.
TTATTCTTTGTTGGTTAAATCAGGGGCCGCGAGTCGGCGTGCTTATTCTTTTAACTCTAGTTGGAATGTTTAACGTTAGTCTTCCTAACTATAACGAATGTCTCTATTTTATTGTATATTTCTATTACGCCCATTTATGGCTGTTAAGATATTCTTTTATCTAGAACATTTTATCTATTACTCTGATGAATTGAGAGTCACCGATGGTGACTAGCTAATATCCTTTTGATATTACCATAGTATAGGGTTTACCATCGCCATCTTTCATTATTATTGTTATCTCTACCAGATTTGTGTCATTGTCAATTTAACCGTTGTTGTTTAAATGGTTTGTTTGGCAATTTATAAACTTGGGAAAGCATCCCGCATTTTGTTGTGTTATTATTACTCCTCGGCCATTGTGTATGTATACAGCGCCTAACGCTGGGCATGCCTCAATCTCTCATAAAGCCTTTTTTGGGTCATTTTGTTGAATACAAATAAAACTCTCTTGTAACCAACCTGTCTGTTATTTATGGGTATAATCAACCTTTTACGCCCTCTGTGGGGACCGTCCCTTAGCCGAATGGCCTAAGTCCAACCAGTCACCACAGAAAGCGAGGTTTTAAATTACAACAAAAAAAGGGGTAATCACAGGGGACCTATGTCATCCTCCTTCAGCAAGCCCAACAAGACCCTTGTCTTACCAGAGAAATTATGGCTAAGTCTAATGGACATAACCATGAGGCAGTCTGGGTTCAGACAAGAACAAGCGAAGGTTTACAAATACAGCCCGAGGGCTCGTTTATTTTGATGATAATCAGCATTGATTAATTTGTACAATTTGGTATATCTAACTTTGATAGATATCAATACTCGGGTATGAATAACAAAGTAATTTTCCTCATAAATAAAGATACAAAACCGGATATCATTATCTGACATAGACAGGGAAATTGTCCCTATTAAAAATTTAAAGGTGTACAAAAAATATACCTCCCTATGAGACTATAACGCTCTCAAAACTGTAAGTTAACATTTCCATCAAACTAACTTTAATAGGTCTCGAAGATAGTAGACATAACATATAACATTAAAGTCATCCGACTGTAAACAATATAAATAAGCTAACACTTAACATTTCCCATGAGATAGTAAACAAACCTAAATGAAATAAAGTCATCAGACTGTAAACAATATAAATAACCAAACACTTAACAACTTCAGATAGACTGACTCCTTATGACCATGATTCCAACCCTGACCTGAATACAGAAAGATCATGGTCAAAGATTAATCTCCCTCTTATACAATCATTTCCTCAAACTCCTCCAGGATTTGAACCATGACCTGAAATATACAATGTTCATGGTCAAAGAATAATTTCCCTTATTTACACTAAATCTCCTAAACTCCTCCAGGATTCGAACCATGACCTGAAATATACAATGTACATGGTCGATGATCAATTTCCCTTATTTACACTAAATCTCCTAAACTCCTCCAGGATTCGAACCATGACCTTAAATATACAATGTTCATGGTCGACGATTAATTTCCGTCCATAACAATAGCTTACGTTTAAGACGATCCTAGGGGTCTACATGCGCCCAAGTATTCCTTATACCTAACCAGCATCAAAGAGTGACCTTCGTTACGGGTCTCAGGCTTATATTTGATTCTGCCCAGCGGGGAAACTAGGCAGGAAAGAATTACATCATCATGTCGTCCCCAACACCCAATCACAAGGTTCCACTCTTCCACAGCGCAGTTGAGACTCACATAGCAACGGGGGTGGGGGTAACAACGGGCGCCTGAGCCACTGGTATCCACTTAGAATTGCACTCTCGCGCATGAGCGCTTCGAACGGATTGTCTTAGTTTGGAGAAGAGACGAGGACGTGGCTGACTTCCCAATACAAAGTTTTTATGCAGTGCAACAACAAGGTCGTTGAATGGCGTGATTGTTGTTGTTGAACGAGACTTCGGCTTTTCTGGCGAATAGGGTAAGTAGAAAACTGTTGTCGCCGGGTCAGTCTGTAGCCACGGTACAATAAGAACACATAAATAGGGGGGGTTACACTCTTATCATATTTCAGTGACGTTCTGCCGCTCCTGAAGCGCGAGTGCCACTTAAAACATACTGGATGGTGCATAAATTCATTGCTGTATGCCTGCTGCGTTATTTGGAAGGTCTCTGTTCCAGATTTTCTGAGTAAGACATAGAACTTGATGTTCGCTCACTGCTTGAGTTTGCAGTCCATAAAATAATCGAAAATGCACCCATGTACGTCATAAAATAAACATGTGTAACACAGTCACTAGTCTACACAGAATGGTGCCACTTGTCCTATTGACAGATGAAGGCTACAGATAGTCACACCAGCGCACGTATCCCCATGCTCTACTCTTGTTTTCATTTTCAGAACTAGTATTGAAATGTTTTGATAACCCTCGTACTATTCTACATTCTTCTTGTTGCGACACTCACATGATTATAATTATTATGATGGTGGTGTAGGCATTGTAACACTGTACTTGGATATTGACTTGCTAACGAAACGAGAGCAGTGTCATCAGGATCATTTTTGGAAGGCGGAGAAGGCTGAGTGGATGAAAACAATGATGGCTTGATGACATCAGACTCAGATGAATTAAATGAATTTATTAAAATTAAAATAAAATTAGGTAGCGTTAAACCGTGGATTCTGAATCAGTGGATATGGGGTCTGGTGGTAGTTTTATCAAACATTACCAGGAGTAACTGGTGGTGTACTGGGTACACTCTTCTTTGCTTCAGATAGACAGACCGAACAAAAAGGCTTCATTTTATTTCTTCTGGCTCAGTTTTTAGTTAATTAAGAAAAACCTAATCCAAATTTTAAAATTCCGACTTTGAGGTACAATGTTTGTGCATAGGGGTTTCTAATTTTTAAATTCCAGTACTCTGCGTAAGATTGATATGTATTGAACGTATATATACTCCAAGTCAATTAACTTGTACTATAAAATCAAATCCACTACATTAACCTGAATTTTTAACTTAAGACTACTGTAGCCTAAACATCAACTTAAAGTACTTAAACATGATATTTAAATTTCAACCATTAATGGTATTTATAAATCATTATTAGTGTTTTTGTTGAAATATACCGATCACTTAGGCATTCTGTTTTAACTTTCTTTTCCCCTCCTGAATATAATCTAGTCTTGTCATTAATGTAATAGGAAAAACCAAAATACTTAATTCGAACAGCAACTTATTTTCCCCCAAAACAGCACACTCCAATAAGAACACTAAACTTTAACTTTTAATTTTTGTTCTGAATAGTTCAAGTAAGATAAGTTTGACATTAAATTAAGGGTTAACCATCGAATCCTTGAGGATATTAAAGATTTGAGAATTGGAGACAGAATTCTCATTCTTACCCCCCCCCC
>CABFOW010006529.1:0-10646 GCA_902141385.1 Timema californicum | reverse complement strand
CCCACCAAGAGACATAATACTCATAAAAAACTACTTAGAGGACAGGGAATTTCAGGTCGCTATTGGGGGCTCGCTCTCAGAAAGGGTGCAGGTAAAATCAGGGGTACCGCAAGGGTCGGCATTGGCTCCCTACCTATTCAATCTTTATGTTTCAGATATCCCAACACACCCTAAAATGACAGTGAGATTATTCGCGGACGATACACTAATTTACACAAGAGACCGAAATATATATTACGCGACACTAGCACTTCAACGATACCTAATAACACTTGAGACCTGGCTCACAAAATGGCAAGTGAAAGTCAACACTGCGAAGTCCGCGGCTATGGTAGTGGCAAAGAGGAGACAATTACCACCAGAGAACTTCACTATTTTTCAAGAGGATATACCTTGCCAAAACGAAGCCAAATACCTTGGAATAACCATCGATAGGAAACTCACCTGGGCGAAACATATTGACAAAACAAAGATAGCTGCGAATTCACTTTTCATACACCTTTACCCTCTCCTCAAAGGGCGTCAACTGAACCAGCAATCAAAAATAACCATTTACAGAAGTATAATCCAGCCCATCATCCTCTACGGCTGCGTAGGATGGGGCTACGCGGCCAAAATCCACATCAAGAAGTTAAAAAAACGGTGCAGAACAAGATACTAAGACTCATAACCGGAACAGACATAAGAACCAGAATAGACCAACTCCATGAAATAACCTAGAGCAAAACACTCGAAGAGATATTCAAAGAAAGAAGGGAAAAATTCTACACAAAAAGTGTAGCACACAAGAATCCATTAATACGTGCACTTGGAAACTACAATACACATGACGAAAGACCTTACAAACGCCCAAGGCTGGAATAGAGGAAGAAAAGAGGAAGAAGCAATATCACTCACACCTTCACATTCAAATCCATCCTTCATCAAGTGTATATATTGACTAATAAAACATTTAATTCCTTTTCAGATAATCATCACAATTTCACAATCAATCAATTCCATCCTTCATTAGATATATAAAATTCATCAATTCACTGTATTACCCTCATTCCATGAGGATAAGGGTTAGCGTATGCTGCCTGTAACTCACAAAGAAATACAGCCCTGTCGCAGGCGACCTTGCTGGACGCTTCTGTCAAGGTGGATATTCTGAGTCGGGCTACAAAACAATTCAAACCGTGTACTTTGTACAAACAATTTATTGTTACCAATCATATGTATTTAAAGTTCATGCAACGAGGATAAGGGTCTTTGAAAACAACCTGTAACTCGCATATCAAATCAGCCAAAGCTTCCCCATCTTGTCAATGTAATTGTTGACAAGTGGGGCGGTGTCGGCAACAGTGGGAAACCGTAAAACCCCTGAAATAGGCTGCCTGGCTTGGCATTACTGTCAAGGTAGATGCCCTGAGTCGGGCTACAAAATCATACACCTGTAGCATTCTACAGGATCATTCCATTTCATCAGGTTATAAGTTCATTCTCGAGGTTAAGAGTCATGACAATGACTCGGTACTCAAACAACAAATCAGCCCTGTCGCAGACAACCTGGCTTGGCTTAACTGTCAAGACAGATGTTCTGAGTCGGGCAACAGCCGAACTGCCCTGAAATAAGTCAGTACATCTATCCTCTCAGAATCAAGCAACTGATAAATTTGAGCGTCACGCGTTGGTCCTTTGCAAGGGGTATGTTATATATATGCTAGTGGTGGTGCCTAAACATCAAGTGAAGACAAACCATACCAGTGATCTCGTTTCTCTTCTTTATGGAGATAAACATACCCCTTGCAAAGGACCAATGCGCGACGCTCAAATTTACCAGTTGCTTGATTCTGAGAGAATAGATTTAATGGTTTCTTTCAGGGTTCTTGTATTGAAACATGTATCTTGTGCATTGCATTAGTTTGAATTACACATTATTTTTGTGTAACGGTTTAGCGTTAGAACGTTCATTTAGGGTTATAGTCGTGTAAGAAGTATTAATATACTTTGATTTGGGTAAGAATCTCGTACTGGAAGGCCTTGTTTCGTACCAAACTCCTAATGTATAGTAGTATTTATGTAGTGTAAGCGGCAGTTTAGAACAGTAGTAGAAATTTCCTTCTAGAAGGTGTTTAATCCTATCAAGGATTCTTCTGGTACAAGAGAAGGCCTTTAAATTGGGATTCCTTCCAAAATATTAGTAGATATTAGCTAACATCAACTTAGTTAAATAATTAAGTCACAAATTTCTAACTTAATTATACTGTTCATACCTTTTTATTAATTTATTTGTTTAATTTAATAATCACATACATGTTGATGTGTATCATATATCCATACAAATTAGTGACTGATGTCAAAAGCTCACATTTCCTTGAATGTGTTTAAGAGAGAAGGAGATACCTGAAAGTTTCTTTCTCTTACAAAGGGATTGCAAACGACAGCTCGAAAATTTCAACCTCGGCAGCAGGTGTCTATCCAAATGTATTAGAGAAATAAATGGATCATACTGACACTATATAATAATAATTATTATTATTAGCACCGCGTTTTACTACCCATTCTGATAATATAAGCAAGGCCGTAGTTAAGGGTGGGATTCAGGGGTTCAACCCCCCCCCCCCCTCCCCTAAATTTTATGAATACATTATATATGGCATTATTTATCGTCCAAACAATATCAAAATTAAGGTACAAGTACAAGTTAGGGGGCTGTGCTACCATAAAAAGCACTTCAGAGAGCTTCTAGACGTGTTTAATATCAATAATTTTTTTCTAGCCTTTGGCAGTTAGCGGGTCGTGTTGCCATAAAAAAAACACTTCAGATAGCTGCTAGAACTGTTTTATAATTCATAATTTTTTTATTCTCCGGCAATTGGGGGATGTAACCACCAAATCCCCCCCTGAAATTATTGGTTGACTATAAGATAGACAGGGGAGGAAGGGAGACGATGCCAATCCTACCAACAACAAATAGATAAATCATCATAACCCCGAATGGCATCTCCAAACAAAAAAACGGCAACACCAACATACCTTGTACCAATATTAACATATCTTTTCTCACATTTTTAAACCTTATTTTCAATATAATGTAGTTCGTTAGATTGTTTTTAGCAAAAACATATCAGCAGCACTTCATTTAATTCCTTGATGTTATTTCCCCCATCACTGATTATAATTTGAAAGTACTTACTTGAAGGAGATGAATTCCTCATCAAAGATATCTGGTACAGTCTCGTCAATGCTAGCGGCAACCTGCACAGTGACATCCTCCTTGCTGTGTGCCTCTCCTGACACCACTCTAGGCTGCAATGCTAGTAGAGTGGCCAGACAATTGAATGTTTCACTCTGAGCATAGCTGATGTCAGCATTGGGGTGTAGTCCGAAAATTGATGGCGTATCATTGAGGGGCATGGTGCGGATGTAAGTTAGATAGTCAGGGAGAGGTGTAGTCACAGGCAACTGAAAGAATAGATAAATTGACACAGATTAGGTTATGTGAGAAACTAATCATAGTCACTCACAAAATGTATCCAAATTTACAAACTAATCTCCATTTCTAAATTAACACTTTTTGTGATCTTGACCATACTAATTAGTGCAATGTGAATTTTAGCAGTAATTTCTGAGAACTGAGGTTATATAGACAAAAAATGTATGTTAAATTTTCTATTATTACTATTAATAATAATAATAATAGAGAATTTAACATTATTATTATTAATAGTAATAATGTTTACTCTATTAAATACCTCAATAACTATAATTTAAAAACGATCCATAGATTTAATCATCACGAACTGTTTACCGCCTGTGGCCGGGTTTGTTCAGTAGAATACCTCCATCGTCCTCTGTCCTTCCATCATTTTTCCTCATGCACTCTCTTCCACTCTCCTCCTTTCCCTTGCACACTTTCTGCTATTTGTTCCTCCCATCTCTTCCTTGGTCTCCCTTGCAGTATCTTCCCTACATACTTCATATTCATTAATCTTCTTGGAATCTTTTTACGTGCACATACCATCTCATCCTAACGTCCTATACTATCTCATGTAACCCCTGTATCCAAAATCTATACCTTACATCTTCATCTTTAATCCCATTTCTTCTTGTGACAGCAGTATAATAGCTGGTAGCAACTCTTTAGCTTAAGGCCGGTGACAGACTGGCGTTTTGGTGGCGTTTTTGTCACTGAGACACAAAAGCCGCGACCAGGTCACTCTAATGTATTGCATTGTTCATATGAGCGGGGTCAGACTAGTGACACGAATGCCGTGACAGATATGAAAACCTCGATTTGAGCGTTTCTTGGGCGTAGTAGCGACTGCAACGGTTGAAACGTCCTTGAAACGCTCCCCATGTTGTTGGTCGTACCCCGTCATACAAGCGTTCGTGTCTGCCTGTCACAGTCTTTTCCCAGTTCCGGAGCAGTGTGCGTGTCTACCACAGTCATGTTTGATAGTGAAATGTTTATCAACAAAGTGCATCACAGAAATGCACTGTGGAATATAAAAAAGAAGGACTATTCCAATAGGAATGTCAAGGCAAAACTATGGACTGAGATAGCTGTTCTTGTTTATCCAGACTGGGAAGAATAAGAAGAATGAAACTGTCCAAAGGAAATCCTGCAGCTTTTTATAGGGTGTACACCATATTTCCTAGCTTTATTATTCTTTTTGAGATAACGGGACACATCAAAAGCACGCAGTAGATCATCTTCACTCCGAGACATTTTCACAACTGACCAAAATCAGAAGCGTTTGATACGTCAGTATGACGCCCCCTAACGTCTAGCGACTAGCTCCACATGTGACCTGGTCGTGGCGTTCATGTCGTGGCGACCAAAACGTCTCTTTATTACCGGCCTAACTCATACTTCGCAAACAAATGGCCATGTTCTCTATGGGGTTGTGTTGTACACAAGGTCACTTGGTGATTTGAAGTGGAATTGTACAGAGGATGTTAAAAGCATGATAGCCATAGGAAAGGGCACCTATGAAAGGGTGAGGGGATTGCTGATAACTGAAAGAGTCCTGTTAAGAAAAAGGTTGCAAAGTGTTTTGTGTGGAGTGTGGAGATCTGAGATGTGAACATTCAGAAAAAGGNGAAAGGGTGAGGGGATTGCTGATAACTGAAAGAGTCCTGTTAAGAAAAAGGTTGCAAAGTGTTTTGTGTGGAGTGTGGAGATCTGAGATGTGAACATTCAGAAAAAGGAAACAAAGGTATTTGAATGGTTTTATAATATAGTTGTGGATAAGGTAAAATGGATGCACAGGGTGAGGAATTAGGTGTTGTTGAGACTATTGGTTAGGCCACACACAACACAAGGATTGCTTAGTGAAGATAATTATGGAGGAGAAGATAGAGGGGAAAAGAGGAAGATGAAGGTTTGGAATGCTAACAGATACCAATAAAGGACTGAGGAAAATGGAAGACGTCCAGTTGATACATGACTCAGGTCAGATGTACGGAAGAAGAAGGTCAACACCCGCTATTTCAATGCGCATGCTCAGATGGTTGTACACCAATAATATAATTTATATTATTTTTAATGAAGTTGTAGACAGTGCAGTTGCACCCACGCACTCCATGAAGAGTCGCCACTGAATATAACTGAATGTTTTTTCTTTGTGAGGCTTTGACAACTTGTTCCTTTGCTGCCATAAAACTGGCCATCATATTCTATCATGTACATTTAATTCTGTGAAATACTGTAATATTTACGTGAATTATTAATATCATGCTTCAAATGGTATGCTCCTTCACGTATAACATTTCTAATAACTGTAAAATAAAAAGTATCCTGCCAAGTAAACAGCTCTTACGTCATTGATCTGTATGAACTAGAATACGTGATTGTTTGTTTTCCCTGCTGACCATTTTCCTGCCATAATAGCACCCCCCACCGCAACACGGCATGTAAACTGAACCAGTAAAACACTGGATCACCATATACATAAAACACTATTAGTGTGGGAGGTACTCATAGAGCCCACCCAGCGCGTTTTATGCGGGAACGATTTCACTATAATCCCAAACTCCATGTACCTGCAATACTATTTTCACTCACTGACCGCTTTGCCAACGACACCAATATCACAACAAAATACACCGCCAGCTACATTACCTATACATTCGGCCAACCTTTAAAAAATTGCATCCAATCCTCGTCGACAGAATCTGGTCACAGCCTTCCACCACTAACTATATAAGTTTTAAATTGTATAATCATCTCTATGCATCCTACAGAATAGAAAGTAACTCTTTTCTCAATTTCAAGTGAAGTTAAGTATTTATAGAGCTCACGACCATGAATCAATATATTTATATATATTATACTTTTTACTGGGAGATTTCAAAGTTTTAATCTTTAGATTATGTATTATTTTACTCGTCACCCAGACTTTGTATCCTAGCGCCAAAGATTTTCACCACTGTACTTTAGCACTGATCATGTCATGTTGCTAACACATTTAAATTACGTTAAATATACGCTTATTACCGTACCAGGACGTTACGATGGTAACTTTATAACTAAAAACTCACCACAACATAAAATAATGTGTAGCAAAAATGCAAAACAAAATGTATACAAATCAAATACGTTATTATCAAACCACAGGGTGCCCCAAGTAAAAACGGCCTCAAACACACAGTATTTAAAATTATTTGTTCAAAATATGCTCCACCAGCCGCTATGTATAGTTCCGCTCGACGACAAATAAACGTTTGTTGAATGAAACTATCAGCTGGTGGCACACATTTCAAACAAAGAATGTTGACATAATGTGTTTGGAGCAGATTTTATTTGGGACGCCCTGAACTAAACCACCTCTTTATAAACATATAATGTCAAGATTCGGGGGGTAAAAAAACATTCTCCAAACCAAGTTTACATAGTTATTATGATACAATCATTTTGGTTTGTTTAGAAACAACTAGCCATGCAACACACAAATCCTATACAACTAACAAAAATAACTCTATTTTAAGCATTAGTTCACAATTATGGCTAAGGTTTTTCAGTAGACAAATTTAATTACATTTTTTTCTCGGTCACATGACACAAAGTAAATGTTCAATATTTGAGAATTATTTCCCTTATATTTGATAGTTGAATTAATATTTCAACAAACATGACATTAACTAACATAGGCTTCTATATTAGATAGGAAATATTTGTTTATTTAATGTAAGAAAAATACTAAAACAATTTACTCTACCAGTAATAATAAATGTAAAAAAACTCACAATGCTCTAGTTTTTGACTCTGGCCACTCACTATTTTCAATTCAAATCTATCAATTCTTACATCCCAAATACAAGGACCAACGAGTGAAAGACAACGTCTGAGCGGGAGTTGCCGACAAAGTTGGGAAACTAGGTGAGTTTGTTTCTTGTCTATATCCCCCCCCCCCNCCCCCCCCCCCACAGTTTTTTTTGCTAATCCTCTAATAGTGTACCTACTTTTATTATTTGATTTGAAATTTCAAATTATTATATAAAAATGCAAAATATATTCCTAAATACTGACCCCAAACAGAACTTTTTTATTCAATTGTTTTTTGAAAAAATGAAGAGAAGAGCAGGGGATCAGACTGAAATTTATAATTACATTAAAAGGAATGGTTCGAAGATAAATAAAAAGTGCGCTATAACTGGGATAGCGTTATAAACGGGAGCGTTATCCGAAAATACAATTTAAAAAAATGTGTTTCTATTTTAAATAATAAAGTTAGGTGTCATATTGGAAAGTGAAGGTCATTTTTCAAAATTTGAAATTGATTCAGAGGGAAAAATAGAGCTAAAATGTAATGTGTAAGTGTGTTTTATTCAAAAAGTCGAGGAGAGATGGCACACAATTCAAGAAGAAATCATAAAAAATTATGATCTATTAATAAGGTGGCACTCAGTACAAATATAAGTTAATTAGGGTGTCTGTAACCATCATTAACCTTAAACTAATGCAATTTTTTTATAACATAATGAGGAAAATTCCCAAAGTAGACATTTGTGCCATCTCTCCTAACAGGGTAGGAAAAATGGCACAAAAGGGTAAGAGAGATAGTACTATGAAATTTAATGCTTAAAAAATGTTGTGCAAGGAAATGCCGCACTTGTTAGTTTTTAATCTACTGAACCGTTATAATATAATAACATCAAGAATAATTGTTAAAATTGATTTTATAATTAAAATTACTTTCCAGAATAATAAAAGAAACACTTCATATCAAAACCGATGACAATTATTCAAGCAATAGCCTACTTTTATAATTTCTACTGGCTTATAAATTAGGAAACACAATTAATTTAACTAGGGGTATGCGTAGCCTTTTTAAGTGGATGTATTTGTAGCCTGCCTCTTATTTTGCAATCTACCACACAAAGCACACATTTGTTTATAGATGGAGCAGCTTTCGTGGAGCCATCTCGAGCAGTTAGTGCAGCTAATCCAGTCTGATTGAGATTTTGTCTCGGATTAGAGCTCGAAATATTCAACACACTCATCTTCGTTGTAGTCTTCACTATTCTCATACTATGATAACAGCACGGGTTCATCGTGGTCTTCAGATGAAGAGGATGAGTAACATTTTAGACGATTTTTAGCTCCTTGCCAGGGTTTAGGCTTAGGGGACCTACATTTTAATTGTTAAGTGTCTTTAAGCCTACACACACTAAGCTTTTTAGGTTGACTTCTCTTCAATTTTCTCTTTTTTAATTATTTTTTCTAATTCTGTTAGCATAAGATCTTTCTTCTTACTAGTTACTTTTTCTTTCCTCTCAGCTGTTGCTGCATTCTTCTTCCTTCTAATCTCGGTGTAACTGGGGCCAGTTAAATTTGCAAAAAACTGTTTTTTCTTGTAAGTTGAAGGTTTTAGAGATTTAAGAATGGGTGATATTTCCATCAGAACTTTATTTGGAGTCAATGGGATTGTTCTAGTAGGTGAAACTTCAGTGATAGTCAAGGCTTGGAGAGGTTGGTTTAAGGGGAATGTGCTACTGGATGTAGAAGCAACTGCAGTGGTGGTTGGTGTAAGTAGTGTTTGGTTTAAGGTGAGTGCGTTACTGGATAAAGCAAAAGCACTTGCAGGAGGACTACTTGGTTTTGGAAAACCAGTGTGACAGTTAACAGGGACAAAAATATGTCAGAATTATCAGGGGTTTGGTCGCAGGATAGTAGATAAGCATGTTCTGGGATAGCGTTCATGTACAAAGGATATATTCCTGTTGCTTGGAAGGCAGTGATTCCCATTTGAGAGGTGGCAAAGAGACTCCAAGTCGAATTTAACAACTCGCCATAATCATCTCTTGTAACCTTGTTTCTTATTCTCACCATTTTTGCACAAGCATCTTTGAAATACGTTTTAAAAAGTTTGAAGACCACTCGGTCCAAAGGCTACATGTAGTACGTTGTGTGGCTAGGAAGACACAAAATTACAATTTCACTGTCCTGTACAATTTGAAGTAACTGTGCAAAGTTCATGTGGATGAAATGACCATCTAAAATTAACAAATTTCTTCCTCTTGGTTTACGAGGAATAAAATGACCTGTGAACCAGTCCATGAATAAATTCGTATCAATGTAGCCATTTTCTTTTCTCATATTTATCTATGTGCCAAGTGGTACACCCTTTCCATACTGAGGCTTTTGATAGGTGCCTTTAAACATGTAAGTAGTATAGACACGGGTCTATTCGGTGACCTTGGAAATTGTACCGGTATGTTCGGTAACTGTAATTATGACGTATGAGGGTACCCTCATACGTCATAATTACAGTTACCGAACATACCGGTACAATTTCCAAGGTCACCGAATAGACCCGTGTCTATACTACTCATGTAGAAGGGGGAAAAAACTGCCCCTCAGCACTGCAGCAGGCCAACACCGTAATTGTTTCACCTTTCTTGGCTGATGTTACCACATGGACATCCTTGCTGCCTTTTGCGGCAATAACCTGTCCAGGGTCATAATTTAGCTGGATCCCAATTTCATCTGAATTTCAAATGTTTCCCGGTTTATCCATTAGATTGTGTTCATCCATAATTGTTGTCAAAAGATCAAAGTAATGTTTAACTTTTTCTCTGTTAATACCTTTTGTCCTTGCTCTACTGATCCCTTCAGCTTTTCTCACAGAAAGCTCGGGGCTGCGACGCATAAAATAAGCCAACCATACGTCCCCTGCCATACTACTGTCTTTGTTGAAAATGTGTTGTATTTTTAAAGATTCTGCCAAATCATAAGCCAGTGTATGCACCTATTTTCTAGTGGGCGCAAAAACAGCCCCCTGAAGCTTTTTTTTTATGTGGCTTACGAGCTTCTTTTCTTCATCAATTACAAGCTGGGAAGATGGCACAAGATTTTGCTTAATAAAAGTATGTTTTTTTATTCTGTTTCTTAAAGTTGTCAATGGTATATTGAACTGTTTGCTTGCCTGCTGCAAAGAATGTTTTCCTATTGACACGGCCTCTGCAGCTCCTCCCAGGTCCTCTTCTGACAAGGAAGCGTGAGTGGTTTTCCTCTTATATGTGTTAGGCATATTTGTAAGATCTTAATACAAGCACAACATCCTCAGGTTATTACATTACAGAACCGTCAATGTATTTACATTTCACTGGCTCCATTTTAGGGATCCATGTAGCCTATCACCGTTCGGCTGTTGCCC